>WTXF01000036.1:0-255011 GCA_022496215.1 Russula brevipes | reverse complement strand
TTGTCCTGGCCGACGCATCTGCGCCCCTTCGATAAGCGCTCGTACGACCTCCACGGCTTGTGGTACAGGCCCCGCCGCGGCTGATGCAATGGATTGCGCCCATCCTTGTCCTGGCCGACGCATCTGCGCCCGCTTCGATAAGCGCTCGTACGACTCCATGGCTTGTGAGGACGAGGACCCGCCGCCTGATGCAATGGATGCGCCCATCCTTGTCCTGGCCGACGCATCTGCACCCCCTTCGATAAGCGCTCGTACGACCTCCGTGGCTTGTGAGGGACGGACCCCACCGCCTCATGCAATGGACTGCGCCCATCCTTGTCCTGGGCCGACGCATCTGCGCCCGCTTCCATAAGCGCTCGTACGACCTTCAAGGCTTGTGAGGACTCGGACCCCGCCGCCTGATGCAATGGACTGCGCCCATCCTTGTCCTGGGCCGACGCATCTGCGCCCGCTTCCATAAGCGCTCGTACGACCTTCAAGGCTTGTGAGGACTCGGACCCCGCCGCCTGATGCAATGGACTGCGCCCATCCTTGTCCTGGGCCGACGCATCTGCGCCCCTTCGATAAGCGCTCGTACGACCTCCAAGGCTTGTGAGGACCGGACCCCGCCGCCTGATGCAATGGACTGCGCCCATCCTTGTCCTGGGCCGACGCATCTGCGCCCGCTTCCATAAGCGCTCGTACGACCTCCAAGGCTTGTGAGGACTCGGACCCCGCCGCCTGATGCAATGGACTGCGCCCATCCTTGTCCTGGGCCGACGCATCTGCGTCCCCTTCGATAAGCGCTCGTACAACCTCCAAGGCTTGTGAGGACCGGACCCCGCCGCCTGATGCAATGGACTGCGCCCATCCTTGTCCTGGGCCGACGCATCTGCACCCCCTTCGATAAGCGCTCGTACGACCTCCATGGCTTGTGAGGACTCGGACCCCGCCGCCTGATGCAATGGACTGCGCCCATCCTTGTCCTGGGCCGACGCATCTGCGCCCGCTTCGATAAGCGCTCGTACGACCTCCAAGGCTTGTGAGGACTGGACCCCGCCGCCTCATGCAATGGACTGCGCCCATCCTTGTCCTGGGCCGACGCATCTGCGCCCCTTCGATAAGCGCTCGTACGACCTCCATGGCTTGTGAGGACCGGACCCCGCCGCCTGATGCAATGGACTGCGCCCATCCTTGTCCTGGGCCGACGCATCTGCACCCCCTTCGATAAGCGCTCGTACGACCTCCAAGGCTTGTGAGGACCAGGACCCCGCCGCCTCATGCAATGGACTGCGCCCATCCTTGTCCTGGGCCGACGCATCTGCGCCCCTTCGATAAGCGCTCGTACAACCTCCAGGCTTGTGAGGACCGGACCCCGCCGCCTGATGCAATGGACTGCGCCCATCCTTGTCCTGGGCCGACGCATCTGCCCCCCTTCGATAAGCGCTCGTACGACCTCCAAGGCTTGTGAGGACCAGACCCCGCGCCTCATGCAATGGACTGCGCCCATCCTTGTCCTGGGCCGACGCATCTGCGCCCCTTCGATAAGCGCTCGTACGACCTCCAGGCTTGTGAGGACCAGGACCCGCCGCCTGATGCAATGGACTGCGCCCATCCTTGTCCTGGGCCGACGCATCTGCGCCCGCTTCGATAAGCGCTCGTACGACCTCCAAGGCTTGAGGACCAGGACCCCGCCGCCGATGCATGGACTGCGCCCATCCTTGTCCTGGGCGCGCATCTGCGCCCGCTTCGATAAGGCTCGTACGACCTCCAGGCTTGAGGACCAGGACCCCGCCGCCTGATGCAATGGACTGCGCCCATCCTTGTCCTGGGCCGACGCATCTGCGCCCGCTTCGATAAGCGCTCGTACGACCTCCAGGCTTGGAGGACCAGGACCCCGCCGCCTGATGCAATGGACTGCGCCCATCCTTGTCCTGGGCCGATCGCATCTGCACCCCCTTCGATAAGCGCTCGTACGACCTCCGCGGCTTGTGAGGACGTGGAATCCGCCGCGCGATGTAATGGAGTGCGACAACTATCGTTCCGGGCCATCGCATTGGCACCAAGTTTCAGAAGGACCCGTGTGACCGACGCTGCCCCCGAATATTGCCCCTGCGCCGCTGCATGTAATGGCGTCGACTTGTCCCATAAGCCCAGAGAGTTCACTTGTTGCATGTCCTCAGTAACAAGGAACTCTACAATCTTGTGTAGGCCACAAAAAGCGGAATAATGCAAGCATGTCCCATCGGGTTGTGAAGGCCTTTCGTGTCCCTCTTCGCCCTTGTCGGAGTATACTGGATCGTGTATCCAAAGCCAGATCGCGAGATGTGGTTTCCTCGGGTCAAACAGCAGCTTCAGCCCATCTTCCACCCTTTCCGACACATCCTCCAACTCCACATGGTCAACCCAGTGCTCCGCAGCATATCCGGCGAGAGGAAACCCCTCCAAGCTGTCACTGTCGACGCTTTCATCCAGGTGTAGCAGAGTCCCCAGACACGCTTGTGCTGCGAGAGTATGAGCGCCTGTCATGGAAACATGGTAACGCCGGGACAGAATATCGCGGCCTTCGGCCAGGCGGGCGGACATCAGGTACTCCTTCACCGAGAAGTGCGAGAACTGAATGACCTCGGAATCATCTACACGGACGACCGAAAGGAAGCTAGGGCATGTCGACAACACCGCATGTATTGGATCTGCTGGGCGGAATCTCTCATGAAATTCCGGAATTGGTCCCGTCTCGAAATCAAATGCGAGAAATTCCGCGAGTTCCTCGACAAGGAGTGGGCGACAAGCTACTGCGACACATTGCAACAGCCGGTGTGCAAGTTCCCAGTTGGCCTCGCTGATCTCGAGCAGCGTGCGCTCATATGTGTCGTCCAGCGTCTTTGGTAATTCGGCAAGGGCACGTTCAATACGTGCAGGGAGGCAACGCCGCAGGAAGTCCAATTGACAAAATACCCAACGGAACCTAAGTACGTCCACCTATCAGCCGACATCGATAACCATCATTGTTCGGCAACTCACATCCCGTCAGCTTTTTGTGAGAGCTCATCTATCACCCGTTTCTTGTCTTCTGCTCTCCACCTTCGCATCTGGCAATCTGTGTGAACAACCGACGTGATGTAATTGAGAATGTCCTGCTCTTGTCCCTTTTCGTCATGAAGCGAAATCGAACGGAACTCCAAATGGTCAATGACCGCCTTGATGTCGACTTCAGGCCGACTGGTTAAACATATCCGAAGATTTTGAAGCCTCAGGTTAACAAGATGCTCCACAAGCTTCAGGACGTTTTCACGGGGCGATGGTGTATCCAAGGAATTGGGACACTCGTCGAGGGCATCAATAACCAGGTAAACTGGCGCTTGCCCTGGGGAACGGAGCATCTCTTCCAGGCATCGCGCAAGGTCGCTGTCGCTGGGGGTTTGCGAGCCCTTGCCTTGTGTCGAATAAAGCCGGGACAGGATGTCGCAATATGTAGCGGACTGATTGCAAAGCTGAAAGAGTAACGAGGACAGTAACCCGCGGCGGTGCTTCTTTTCGTCATCTCGGAAGTCAAAATAATAGAATCCCAGCGAAGCTAATCCAGACTTGCGCATTTCATCGATCTCTTCGATAATCGATGAACTTGCCAGTGCCAGTATATGAGGTCAAAAAACGAAATAATTGGAAAATAACTTACCACAGGAAGCTCTTTCCCGCTCCCGCTATATAAGGTCGAGGTTATCAAGGCATCAGAAGCTCAAGAGTGAGCGGCACGCACGCTTTCCATGAATCCAAAGAAGAGGATAAGACGATGATTTCCATTCTGCGAATATGTCGCCTTGAATGAACCATCGTGCTGTTCCGTTATGGTGAGCGTCACGTCCAATATTATAATTTTTCCATGGATCCGGCGGGGACAGCCAGCTTCGGACATTCTGTCGCAGCTGCTCACCTGTCAGACAATATCAGCATTCGTACTCGCCAAAACATCAATAAGAACCGGACGTTTTGACTCGTTCATGCCATTGACAAGTTGCTGCATCATCTCTAACAACCCAGTCAGGTTCGCACTAACTGTCTCGTCAGAAAATAAAACTGACCTAGAGCTTTCTGGATGTCGTATGTCGATGCTTCTCGATCTAGCCACGAGACGTTCGGCGGAGAGCACATGACAAACAAAAGTACGACTCGCTTACCGCTCATGACCTCCCTCAAATTCTGGGCAAGCCCATGGACAACCTCGAGCGTCTGCGCTCCGGTCGCAAGAGATTCATCAAGGGTAAGCCTCTCTAATCTATGAAGCACCATCTCGACGTCGTTCTCCCCGAAAAGCTTCTTTACAAATTTCTCTGTGCCCCATTAAGTCGAGTGGTGTATCTATCTGCAACGATGGACTCACTCAGCCGCCCCTGCTTGACTTGCTTCGTCGCCACGGCAAGTATAGAGATCAACTGCACCAATATCTTGACGATTGTTTCCGTCATGGCTGGCGTAAGAGGGATCTTCGTATAGATTTCGAGTCGCATGAGAAAGTTGCAGATCGTTTCAAAAAGGTCGACGAGGGCATCGTAGCTCGCATCCATATCTTGAACAGCCTACACAAGTTGAATGTCACAAGGACTTGCCCATAGAAACCGTGGGGATACGCACAGAAAGGAGAACTCCGATACCTGTGTGTATCAATTCCACAAACGGGACCTGCTGGAGAAGAAGCGTGAGAAGAAAGAAATGTAGGACCCATCAACCATTCCGACATACGAAACCAACAGCACCAGCAACAGTCACAATGCCGGAAAGCATGTCAAGTCCTTGGACAGTATGGTTAAGCACTGTCATGAGCTTGCTGTCGTTTCCTCGGAATTGGTGGAAAGTGCGAGCTTGGTTGTGAAGAACTTCGGTGATAGACTCAACAGAGTTGCAGGACTCGAGTTGGACGGCGAGTGGGTGTCCTGCGAGATTTATTTTTGTTTCTTTTTCGAACTCCTCCAAGGCAGACTGAAATAATGATCCAAACATAGACGATCCAGAGATAGCAGCCATGTATACAAGTTACAGGGGAAAGGGGGTGGATGAGTTCGCTGGAGCACAAACTGTGGTGGGAGAGGGGAGGTGAGGGTGAGGCGTGTGCACCGCCTGGCACATCGATGTCGATAGCCGCCCAAACCAAACAGAGACATCGCAAGCACCGCACCCGCAGACAGCTAGGTCAGGACAACTTGAAGGGAAGACAGGACAGGCTGCGAATGAATGATGGCAGGCGCGGTTCTGAGACAAGTGGGTTCAATCATGAACGATCATGGGCCTCCGTCGTTCCGCTGAATGCCCGAGGCTCGGCCCAGCGCGCCCAGCGCTGACTGGAGTCAAGTCACAGAGCTACTTGAAGCCGTGCCACCTGTTCCCACCGGCCATTCGTATCCCCTTCTCCCCTTCCCTTTTTCTAAGCCCTGTTTGTCGGTCGACTTCGACTATGGAATTCTGCGCGCATGTTTGAGCGGCCACGACCCCTGCCTGTACAGTACATGTCCAGGTCAGTCGGGACAGATGCCCCGGTGATATCAGGCACTCGTCCAACATCCGCCCTGCCTATGGCCCACTACACTCCTTTCCACCGGCCGTACCTCCCGCACTTCTTTGCTCTGCCCCGCTGTCATCCGACCGAGTCATCTCCACGCTGTCACTGGTCCATTGGATATCCCAACGCCCGTTGTGCCTTCCCCACCACCTCTGCGGATGATCAAGCATGTTTCGTCATTGTCAACGCAAAGCGTCGCATTGGGCGTCACGCGAGTGCTTCTCATTCCCTTGACAAGTACAACTGCCCCGTCTAGGTCCCCGACACCTTGTATCACTCAGCCGTTTGCCACGTATTACATTCGGATGGCGAACCCCACTCCAAGCGGTGTTCACAACAAGGGAGCTGCGCGGGCTGACGACGCTCCCGAGCGTGCGAATTATATTTCCTCCCTGAGTCTCGTCAGGTTCACAGGAGGAGCTGGCGCTTGCAACAGGTCACTCTTGCGATTCCGTGATATCCGGGTGGGTCCCTAGACTTTTTCCCGCCGGAGGGCTTTCCAGTAGATGAGAAACCCCTCGTTCTCACCGCGGGCCGTTTGACGAGGATTTACGCGCAGTACCGACCGGCGCCACGTCTCTTGCCCACCGACCTGTGACAGCGAGTGGATCCACCCCCTCAGTACAACAATTCTGCTCTGGGGCCGGCGCACGGACTGCGGGCCCGTGCTCGATGGTACGGGCTGCGTGCTGCGCCGCGTCTATGCATCTGGGTGTGCCGCGACAGGTACGTGCGGCGTGCTGGCGGCGAAGATGATTGACACCCTGCCGCGGACGCTCTCCTGACGGACCATTTCGGTGACGGGTCCGGCACTGAGGTGTGCCTGTTCAGCATGGGGCGTACTTCGAAGGCGTACTTGCTGTTGAGGGCGAACGTGCTGAGGTCGCGCGCATCATGGAGGACAGGCGTGTATTTCAGGATGAGTGGTGGAAGAAGGTCAGGTGGTCATCGTCTCCTGTCACTTGATCCGTACAGCGGTTCCTTATTCTGTATTCTACCATAGTGCAGGACTAGATTGGTGACGATTGGAAACCTCCAATTCATAAATGCTCTGAGATAGAGATATGAGAGCTACAAAAAGGACCAGTCTCACAGACTTCGCCGTTTATTATAGTGACTGAAGATATCAAAGAGCTAGTGAGTAACGTGGGAGATACGCCCAGAGCCCGCGCTGATCCTGCAATGAGTGTTTACGAAGGAACATATATAAGGCGTTGGAGAGGCTGAGAGGAAAAAACAAGAACTTTGCTGAAACTAGCACCAGTGCTAAAAGAAAAGTCAGCATTACTGTAATTACACGCCAAGGCGACTTTCTCATTTTGTGGTCGCCATTCCGGAAATCAATCGAGTACAGTACCCGGGTTTGTTCTAGGATTATAGAAAACTGAGAGTTGGGATCGGGCAGTCACGGTTATGGGACGAATGGGTATGCTCGGATAGCTGTGCTAATCTGGTCTAGCTTGCACTGGGAGACCGTATTGCGAGTTGATGAGACATGCTCGTCTCGTGAATGGGCGTTTGTCGTTCGGACTCTGCCGAAGCATCCGAATTCCGTTTATGGCGACGGCATCGATGATGACACTTGCTGACCTACCACCATCGATGGCCATTCCCATCGTTTTCCTTCCCGACGACAACAATCTTTGTGTCCCATTATCCTTCCAAAGGCCAGGACTATTTGGAATCCAATGCCTCCTTGACCTTGTTGTCGCCCACTTCCTAGCACGAGGTACTGGAGTAACCCTCCACGAACGGCTCGGTTGCCCCGGGCCAGCGCATGAGGTGGCACTCCCCCAAGATCTGCCCGAGCACTACCACCTCTTCGCGTGTGTGTAGACGTACGTATATCAAGTTCTCCCCTTTTACCGCTTCTGATGGGTCTCCGGGGCAGCAGGAAGAGCGTACTTGGTATGTGGCGTCTCGGGCCCCTGCGGGTAAAATAGCCCGACACCAACGGAAAAGCAGACAAAGCTACGGATATCCTGCCTTGCCGTATCCTTGAAGTCAAAATAGAAATAGGCCATGAACATGGATGCAGATTTGTGTGTGCCCTTTTGGCCTTCTTTTGTTGCAATGAACATCAAAATGCCCGCACATCTCTGGGTTGGCGTTCATGGCCCATTTTCTGTTTTGACTTTCGGGACACAGCACATGCTAGATGCCCATGGTTTTCTTTTCCTTTTCCTTCTTTTGTCTTTGTTTATCGTTTTGTTCCCTCCATTACTTGATCAGGTCCCCTTTCGCGGCGTTCCCTTGATCCCTGTATTTGATGTACGATCCCCCCCCCTCGTGACGAGAAGTGATAGCGTATACAAAATCCAAAGGATTTCTTCGCCCTCCTTGGATGGGAGGCTCGATATCTCATCTTTGATACGGGAGATGCAGCCGATCACCGACGCGATCTGTGGTGAGTGGAAATGATTCGTTTCCTTTTTTTCTCTCTGCAAATAGGACTCCCGTGTTCGATACTGACTACTCTGTGGCTCGTCTTCAGGCCAGAAACGGATCCTAGGGGTGACCCCAGAACACCTGGGAGCTCAATCCCACGATGCCTCGGGGTGTCTTTCTCGTACATTTGGGCCCTCTTCGAATCGTCAAACGTCATACAATTTCTTCGAATACTACGTGCGTTCATGTGGTTTCCTGGACTGAAGTCCTCCCCGTCTCACCCCTACACGATAGCAAGAATGCGAAGAAGCAGAGAGCTTACGTCTTGCACATCTAATCTAGCGATGTGGCGCATGGCGCACCCAGTGGCCGCCGTGATCCTCATCGAAGTACCTTTCATGGTTCGTTCTGCATGCTCACATAGAGTTCTTAGCAATGGCCACTTGACCAAGTCCGTTCTGGCAGAGCGTATCCCTCTAATACCGTCTGTCCAGTAATTCGCGATACTACCTTGACGCCCGCCCACGAACATCTCACATTCGTTATGGGTGGTGGGGCTACGCCACGTTTTTATTGTGTGATACCTTTGTATCTTATCACTTATTCCGGTACTCAATGTGGTGCACCACATTAATTCTCAAATGCTACGTGTAAATGAGACAAATGTTCAAATGACTCGAAGTATGCGGGCCATGTCCGGGCGACAATACAATGTCAGAGTCAGGAAACACCAAACAACTTGATCTTACTTTATTGCTTTCCAATCTTTCTATATTAATTAAGATCCAGTATTACAGTATGTACTGTCCTACGGGCAAACGCAAACAGTATTCTAGCCGCCGGGTTGAACATGCACTTGAACAGACGAGCGGCATTACATTACGAACCAGGCTCTGACCTCGCGTGAATGTCTGAACCATGATGGGACGACGTTTGGTGAGTTGTTGGTTGCCGTCCTTGTCTAGGGGAATAACCGTTCTCTGTTAAAAGCCCTGTAATAAGTAGAGATAGACGTACCCGGGCCAAAAGTAGGGTCGCTTTCTCATCCGGAAGATGTGGCAAGCTCTTGCCATCGGACATGGGTTGGAAGAGGGTAGGAAGCGAGTCCGAGTCGTCCCATCCCATCTGGCTCGTAGCTCGTAGCGACTTGCGAGAAAATGCCATATCGGTCAAATCAGATGGGAAGTCACGTGCATGCTTTTGGTGCCAAACTCTAAAAAATTTCTCCCAGGACCAGATCAACCGACGTAGTCCCACTGTACGCTATTCTTCACCCTTGACTTTATGTCCCTTCAGTGCTCCTCGTCGCTACGTTGAAATTACGTTGACCTAGGCAGCCGTTATCCTGCATATTCACCAGCCATGGTGGTGCCTCTACCGGTGCTCTAGCTTATCTGCCCCTTTGGTCGACCCTCGGACAGGCGACCAGGGGCTCAGTCTGGGGATTTTGGCTGGTGGGTTTCTTCCATAGGTGTTTCCACCTGTGAGAGCGATCTCCCCTACATCGGCACTCTCCTTATCGCATGTCAACCTTCGTGTCTGCGAGCCCCTCTAGCTCTTTGTGAAACCCACGATTTGAAATCCGTGCCAGATGTACGTGTCCCTATCATACGCATGTTTTCTGTGTCT
Source organism: Russula brevipes (assembly GCA_022496215.1). Lineage (NCBI taxonomy): Eukaryota > Fungi > Basidiomycota > Agaricomycetes > Russulales > Russulaceae > Russula > Russula brevipes. Next base: position 245,461 of record WTXF01000036.1, on the reverse strand, counting down.
CATGGCTCCCACATCTTAGTGGGGACATCCACAAGAAGAGCGTCCTCTGTGCACCGTATCTCAAGCACTTGTGGAGGTTACCTGACTCAAAAGGCGAACAAACCACGGATATCTTGCTTTGCCGTATCTTTAAAGTCAAAGTAGAAGTATGCCTTGAACGTGAATCCAGATCTGCGCACGCCCTTGATATCTTGGATGACATCGATGCCCGCGCATTTCTGGGTTGGTGTTCATGGCCCCCTTTTACTTTGACTTCTAGGACACCGCAATGCTGGGTGCCCTTGGTTTAGTCCCTTTCCTTTCCTCCTGATCTCGGCTCTATTGGACACTTGTGTTATTCTCTGGCCCCATTACTGACGTACGATGTTTCTAAAGTGTAGCAGTCTAACCCGGTTGGACCTCAGTTGATGTGGAGATAAAGTCAACTAATATTAGTCCAACCTAACCAAAGGACGTTCCAACTATCGACGACTTTCTCATATGCCCTCCGTGTCAGGTATGTATTACAAAATCCTCCACCCTGTGATATCGGACACGGTCACGGAGGTGCTTGTCGAACAGTAACATTGTCCTTTACTCGCGACTGTGCAGCCCAAGTGAGACTAATTTCCGCTGAATCCCTGTAGCTGATGCACAATTGATCACGTCAGAAGACAAATTTGCATCAAGGAGAACTCCAACACCGTTGCTCGGCGATCGAACGGGTGGCCTAGATGTCCGTGGTGCGACGTCTTCTATGATCTGTTTCGACATCTTCAGAGGCGTTGAGTGAGCTTTATTCAGCTTGGTACAAAACATATATATGTAAACGTTTACTCAGTTTAGGGGGCAAGAATTCAAGGATGGGTTCGTTTCAGCTACTGCACTTACAACGGACGTGGGTCCGTCTTGCCGGGGAGTTTTCGAATTGCGCAATGAATTGTGGATAACCGCCCATCCGCCCATCTTCCACAGCCTCTTCATCGTGCCTTTTCTAGCATGGGATAATGGGTGGCGTCAAGCACGCAAGTTGGGAGTGAGATCTCCGGGTTGGCCTTCACCAGATCTTCCGAGATTCACACCTCGCCTGAAAAGTCTACGTTTGGAATCTGGGGCAGACGTACGTGTCTTCAGCTTCCACGTTTTCGCTGTATCTGATGACTTCTGCCTCGGAGCCGGGATAGGAAGAGCACATCTCAAACCTTTGTGAGTAGACGGCCCGAACTCGGAAGATGACCAACTACGGATGTTTTGTTTTGCCGTATCCCTGAAGTCGAAGTAAAAGTATGCCTTGAACGTGAATCCAGATCTGCGTGCGCCCTTGGTTTCTAGAATGACATCGAATGCTTGCGCATTTCTGGGTTGGTGTCCATGGTCCATTTTTACTTCGACTCTCGGGACACCGCAACGCTAAATGCCCTGGGCTTCGTCTCTCATCCTTCCTGTTCCCTCTGCCTCGCTCAATCGGATGTCTGTTGTGGCGTTCCATCTCATTTCCGTCTTACGATGTTGATCCTGTTGGTCCGTGATTGCCAAGTGGTGTGTTACTTACGCAGAGTACAAATGATCATTTCATTATCCTAGAGCCTATGATGACGGTTCCAGTTAGGGTGTAATCGGTCACTGACACGTTCCGCAATGAGATACGAGAGTCATTCTACCTTTCTTAGCAGAGCCAACCAGAATTTCGACACTTGGACTGCTCGTTACCTCCGCAGCTATACAGCCCTTCTTCGAGTAGTCCAAATGTTTTATTTAAGCAGGTACCATATGTGTCTACACCCGCCGTGCCCGTCGAGGACGGCCAAAATTTAACGAAAGAGTGTTCCTCTCACCCGTAACGGCGTGCTGCATCAGACTGTATTTCATGCGCAGCAACTTTCATCGCAACGTCCATAATCATCTCGCCCGTTGTGCCTATGAACGTCTCGCAGACACATATTTCGCACCTGGTAGCTGGTCCAGGGCTTCGCTGTATTTGGGCCACGTAAGTCCTTGTCTCGTATTCGGTATCAAGTCCAAGTCCACGGTGAAAGGTGATACAGCATATCGATATCCCCTCAGCGGAGACGGTTCTCCTCTGGCTCAAGTTCCCAGTGTTCCTGTACAAGCGTACATGGACAGCAATAGGAGACACAAAGGTCGCCGAAGGTGCTGCCACGAATGCCGTGGCGGTCGCGGATGTTTTGGCGATTGGTGGACTATGCCTCTGGATGAGATGGGGTCTACTTGTCACTTGTCGCATTCGCAACGCACCTGTGGGCAACGCTAGAAGTCACAAGACAACAGACAGCAGTAACGATACAGTCTTGGTCGTATTCCTGGGGAGTGGGACATTATGAGACTTTAAGTGGTGGAGACGCTGTCTGATCTTGCCATAAAAGATGCAGGGACACCAGATGGCCAAGGTGCCTGCAGCGGGATCATGGGTCAGCCACACGATGAATATGTTTTGATCGATATCATACTACACACAGAGGCCAATCGGAGCGCCGCAGTGGAACGATCCGTAGTGCCAGTCGCGTGTTCCGTCCGCCGTAGTTGGACGATTTTGAGCGTCTCCGTTCCTATCCGCTATCATCGTCGAAGGCTTTGGGGAACCAAGTGGTGAGACCGGATCGACTTCCCTGCGCTCACGAGGTTCGGAGGCGACTGAGGAAGATTCTTGGGAAGATTCGTACCTGAGGCTGGATGTTCACCCGTCCCTGCGTATTGCCCTGCATGTCGAAGGGGGCATGAGAGTAAGAAGACGAAGGCTGCTCTAGACTCACGTCATTTTATACAAAGCGAGGGCATACCCCCTGGCCACTCATGTTATTCGGATTCTGGAGTCGAGTTACGGTTGGTGGCGTCCTCATGGGTCTCTGGGCGAGTTTGGACCGAGTCGCGGTTGCTCCGGCCCTTAACCTTGCGATTTGATAAGCTGGCTCGAAAAAAAAGGTGACATCACGGCAGTCTCTTTCTCTTCTCTTCCTCTGAGGGCGAGCACCCCTAAGGGGCACATCGTCATATCGTGGCGACTGTCTCTCCTGCTAACCCCTTGTCGTCTACTGGATGCTTCTCCTGTCCCAAGATCCCTTCGCGGCGATAGCGATGGTCGCATGGTTTGTTGCCTTGCTATTCATCACACAGCCGTATAGATCCGGCGAGACTACCTGGGCAGAAAAGAAACGAATTAATAACTCGAAGGTCCGCCGTCTCTTTGTGGTACTACGCCCGAGCAAGGCACTTAAAATATTGGTCAGGTTTTCATGCGCAAGATGATTTTGATGGTGTTTTCTGCTACGACGTTTCGTGCGAAGCTCATCAAGCGCACAATTTTTTCGAAATAATTCTTTTGTGGAGGGATGACTCCGGCTCTTGTTTGGTGGCCCCGTGACGAATGTGCGTGCTTCTCCCCCTTCCGGAATGTTCTCCAGATGACGTGGCATTTCATGACCAACTTGATACAGCGATAGAAGCGAACAAGCCGCCGATGTCCTGCTTGTTGTGTCCCTGAAATCGAAGTAAAAGTAGGCCATGAATGCCGATCTGGTGTCGCGTATGTCCTTGGTCTCTTGAATGATTTTCGAGATATCAAAAGCCTGCCCGACTCTGGGTTTGTGTCCACGGCATACTTCTACTCCGAGTCCAGGAATACTATCAAGTAGGACGCTCGTGCCTCATCCTCTGATTGTCACGAAAGCTCTCCGTTTTTTTTTGTCGAGGTGATATATTCGAGGGATCCTACAATTACAGTTCTTGATCGCGTTCATAGACACGTGTCCAGTGCAACTTTCCGTACTTGAAGCAGGTATTTCCTATACTACGTACTGACTACTAACACCATCTCTTCGTGCCTGTTGGCGACGTCCACCACGAATGTACCTCCAATTGAAATGATAGATAATGTAACATCCAATGATATCCTCAAGAGAAAGGGTGGTACAATCGGTAAAAGCCAATATGCCTCTTGAGTTCGGTGGTCACCTCAATCGAAAGTTTCCTCTTCTAGCTCAAGTTCCCGGCGTTCCTGCGCGAGCGCACACGGGGCAAAACACCAGGAGACGAAACAATCATCTCTTTTGCGCCCACGTATGCCGTACCGCTTGCGGATGGCAGAACGATTAGAACACTAGCCCTAGGTGAGACCAACTCATAGCTCGTAGTATCGCGACATACCTGCGGGTACCACCAGCAGTACAAGGCAGACAGGCAGACGAACGCGCGACAGTCGTGGCTGTATCGCTCGCCTCCTCCTGGAAGAGGGGCGCCTTGATCCTCTAGATGGCGAAGACGCTGCTTGTTCTTGCTATACACGACGCAGGGATAAAGGAAAGCATCCGTATCTGCGAAGGAGATACGGTCAGTGACCGACGGAGGGGTTGCGACCTGTACACACAAAGGCGACGTGCAGACTTGTAGTCGAACAACTTGAAGCTCCAGTCACGCATTCCGTCCGGTCCGACTTCACGATTGAGAGCGTTTCGGTTACTGTTTACTGTCATCTGGGCAACGCGCTTCGGGGAAAGGTTCGGAGGAATTGAGCATGACGCCCTACGCATAGACTACTATGAGGAATTGGATGTATTCATACCTGGGGCTGCGAGTTGACAGGTACTCTTTGATTATCCCCTGATGCCATGATGGAAGGGAGTGCGGGTGAAATGGTATTCCTAAACCCAACCCTTTTATTCAATCCATGAACCCATCCCAGATCCGTGCTCCCAACGCCCTTGATACACCTACACGTGTATCAGGACGCCACTTAGTAGTCCTGTGCATGAAGCCGTGAACAGCCTGTGACGGATTAGGGCAATAGGTAACGGCGATCCCCAGGTAAGTGGAATATCCAAAGGCCGCAAGGAACAGTCCATCTCGAGGTGTCAACATGACGCTATAAAGAGCGTGACAGTTCGTTCCTTCAGGAGATTCAAATTCATGCCGGGGCTGTCAGTTACAGTATTGGCCGGGCACGGTGCTTTCGCCAGCAGACTGATTTGCGGGTCATCTGGTTGGGGGGCACCAAATGACCTTCTGCTATCTATGAATAGTCGACTTAGGGTTTGTGATCCACGCACTGATGGCGCTCCACGAGCGATTTAATTGGTGACCCTGACCAGTGAAGAGGGAATGGCGGCCATCATTTGGCCGTCGGCTGCGTTTCCGCGAGACGGCAGCCAAGACGGCTTAGCGTATGCCTCAGACCTTGCACGCATCCCGTCAACCAGATCAAGGCTCCACTCATCTCGGTCACGTCCGCCGTACGTCATTGACCTCTCTTGTGTATTACCCTAGCTTTCCCGCAGACATCTAACTTACCTGTATTGGGTGACGAAGGTGGTGTATTGCCCTACGCAGGTCCTGCTTACTCTGCACTGGAGCGTTGGTGTTACCAAGGTGATTGATTTTCTCATGGGCTGTCTTGCACCGTGCGCTGAAATCCCACCTTTTCGTGTCGCCCACGTGGTTGCCGTCACTAGCGACTATCCACGCACGCACACAATCGCGCATTCAATATCCCCCCAAGTTGAATCGAAGAGGCGAAGCGAAGTTACCCGCGGTGCGCAGAGGCAATGGGGCCAAAAGATTGGGAGTGTAGTTTGGCTCGCACACGGATCACAGGTAAGCCGTCCTCGTACTTATCAGCGATGCCAGCTGATCGAGAGGATACGACGGGTATCCGAGTTGAATTCTTTTCCATCCTGTCGCTCACCACGCGGCAGCAGGCCTGTGGAAGGGGGACCTCTGGGACCCAGTATATTGTTTTTATATGGTTTGATATTTTATGGCCATTTTTTCAGCAATAAAGGAGAGGGAACCGCCGATGTCCCGCTTGTGGCATCCCTCAAGTCACCGTGAAAGTACGCCGTGAAGGCTGATCTAGTCTCGCGTACGTCTTTTTGCCTCCTGAAACGATGTGCTTGAGATACAAAACCTTGCGTAACTCTGAATTCGTGTCTATGGCATGTCTTCTGCTCTGACTCTAGGGATGCCATCAAGTATTATGATCTCGTGCGTTATCCTCTGAACGTCGTCCTAACTCCGTACCGGATGGGAATCCTGTCACGATGACGCTTTTTTACCCTACTTCTAAGGTAGGCTTTCGACTCGTGACTTTGTGTGCTCTGGGACCTGCAGCGACAGGGCTTGCTGAACTTGCTATCACCAAGACACCCCTGGGCACTGAGGCGTACTGAGGGCTTTCTGTCCGGAATCTTCGATCGTGCGTACGACTGACATGGCACAGTTCCGTACGTGATGACCCTCTGGGATGGCAACGAGGCCGAAGTCAATATGAACCCATACCTTCTCTCTACGTCCTCTATTCGGTCAAAGCTAACTGTTTACTTGTTGGCATGACACCGAAAGGCACTACTCTCGCCTCGAAGTGTCCGTTATGGACTCTAATTGCTCATAACACGCAACTACATGGATCTTGAAGTGGCTTCGATATGCTCCAGGAGTGTCACCTTCGAATGGTGTTACGCAGACGAAGGAGCTCTGGTACAGTAATAGCGTAGGATATATTGGCGTATGCCCGGTCTCCGGGCGAATACTTCTAAGAGTGAACTTTGAAGTCGAAAAGAACGAGGTCCTGAAACCACAACGTTCTGTAGCGAAGTCCGTTAAAAGCAAGGGCAGCAACAGCCCGTGAGATTACAACTCGGCTCATCCGATCCGTGTGGACGATCTTGCGTCTCCGCTGAAGCGCTGCCGATAAGATGAGATAAGGGAATTATGTTGACGGCGCTATATGTATGCGCGTGTCGTCACTTTCATCATGCTCACATCAGGACCGTGTCGCCTGGGTTTTCCAGCTCCAGACGGGCTAGATCCATGACAATTAACAAGGCAAAGACAGCTGGTTGCATAGAGCATGTAAAATTACATTCGATCTCCCAACACCGATTCTTCTTCTTTCTCTCGTACTTCCCTCTCACGGAGTACTTGGGGTGATGACCTTTACGTTTACTGGTCGGGCCATTTGTTAGTTTACACGACACTGGGGCGCACGAATACATGGGCCGAAGACGCACCACCTCGTTCCGGTTTTGCTGGAGCTGCACAGCACATGGCAAGGGCGGGAAAAGTCCACATGCATTTGTCAGTTTGCCGAACAAACACTAGAATGCATTAGATGCATGTGGAGCCGAAAGACGCACCACCTCGATCCAGTACCCATCCGGGTCCAAGATGAACGCGATGTTCCTCATCTTTCCGTCCGTGAGACGCTTTTTGAACGGCACGCCGAGCCTCTCGAAGCGCGCGCACGCCGCCTCGACGTCGGGCACGGTGAGCGCGATGTGGCCGAATCCGCGCGGCTCGGAATTGCCGGAGTGGTAGGGCGTCGCGTCGAGCGTCTCCGTGCCGTGGTTGTGGGTGAGCTCGAGGATGCCTTTTCGAAGAAGAAGAAGCGAGGACGATGATAAACGTGAGAGATCCCATTCGAGAGAGATAGGAGAAGGACGTGGGGGAGGAGGAGTGGCTGCTGCGTGTGGATGGGGCATCACCTTCGCGGTCACGACGGCCCTCTTTCTTCTCGGCGTCTGTGGCCTTGCCGCTGGAGTGATCAAAGGCGAGGAAGTAGAGCGTAAAGTCGCTAAATTCGAGTTCTATTCAAAAGTTCGGTGTGGGCGATGATGGCCCACGGGGGTCAGGTGAATTAGATTGTAAAGCACGAAGGATGACTGCTCGCTCTCGATAAGGTCCATTCCGATGGTCTGATGGTAAGAAAGAGGGGGGAAAAAAAGTAAGCTGAGAGATGGGGAAGAAAAGAGGGGACCCGCGTTTGTGTAGAAAGGGAGGGAGACGTTGGGATCTTTGATCCGCAACATGGTGTGATTGAACTGCATTGACAAGTCGAGAGAGAGAAGATGAGCCTGATTCTCCATGACACATACAGCTAAGGCGAAATGCTTTACCTTGTAGTTCGCAGTCTCCTCTGAATTCGGCATGACTTTGTTGAGGATGATGATATCAGATGAGAGTGTGAGAGTGAGCCGGCGGCGAATCGGACGCGGGACATCGTACTAAGCCAAAATGAGGTCAAATGAAGTCATTGTGGCTCTGTTGACAGTGACGCCAAGGAGATGCAATTGAGCGTAATTCTCCAAGTGTCAGTGCAACTGAATGTGAGGACGTTCGAGTTTGTCCATGGGGATGTCAGGGAGGGTCTGTATAAACGTCCAGTTGTGCCTGACAGCAGAGGGAAGTTCCGATCAGAGCATCCAAACCAGTTGCGCTTGCATCTCTTTTCATCCACTCAACGCATCAAATGTACAACTCTTGCACGCCAATGAGGGCACACTGACATCCAACCTTGAGGGTCTTTACCTTCAAGTTAAATTGCAGACCTTCTGGCGTGTATCTCTCTGTAGGAAAGGATTACTATCTGCGACCAGGATCCGTGAGGGATATTTACAAATGTGGGCCGTTTCACGATTTCTCGGAACATGTCCTTGCCCCCTCTACAAGTGCCTACGAGAGAAGAGGCGACGCGCGACGCACGTAGTACGTATGTACGTATAACCCGAGCGACACAGATGAACACCCAGTCGACACGGAGCACAGCTACTAAACGTTCTACTCGTCTCGTCTATTTCCACTCAGACAGGTCTCGCCATGGCAGATGACGAAGACGCGTCGCGAACAACGACGGACGAAGGCGGTCTCCCGAGCGCGGAAGCGGGGGGACGCTCGCGCGGGCCGTGAGAAGGGAGGGCGGAGCGGGGCGCGGGCAGCGGAGCGCGCGTCGGGAAAAAGAAGCTGCAGTACGAAAGCGCGGCGCCTCGGGACGGCGCGCGTGGTCTGGCTCGCGAGCCGTGGACGGCCGTCCCCAGCGTGCACTTGAAAGAACGCTACCAGGTGTTGTGCGAGTTCGGCGAGGATGTGGATGTGTGAAGTCGCTGTCGCTCCCCCGGGCCTTTGAGGACATCCTGTGGCACGACCTGTGCCCGCCGCCGGACTTTTACTGGAAGACATTTGGTAGATCTACGCGGAGACATCCTTCCGCACCGTGTGCGGACACATGCGCGTGCAGGACTACCGCGTTTTCGTCAAGAAATCACGCAGGCAGTTCCATCCGGCCGGTGGAGCGTAGCTTAGTCGCAATAAGGGATGACGATGCGCGTAGAATGGTTGAGACATGGCCGCAGTATCGACACCTCAGTTCAGGAACGATGAAGAAACAATTCACTATATTATGTACTTTGCAGCCATTTTTTTTTTGGTAATGTGGGTACGGGAGTGAGTGGTGCGGAAAACAAAAGCGGTTGATTACGCAAAGGAGTGGGTTAAGCAAGACTTATTGCGGATAACGAGCAGACGCAAGACAGATCGCAAGACAGATCGCAAGAAAGCAAAAGAAAGCATAGCGTTTCAGACAGAGCAAGAAAAAATGTTGCGCCACTCGGGGTGCCGTGCAAGCGATTTCTGTGAGGAGCTCACGGTGCTCGCGACTTTGGCTTTCGAAGCCTGATTTTGACTCCCTCAAGCGCACGGTCGACACAGTGTGTCATTTGCTATAATGTGAGATCGCGTGAGATCAGTGAAGACCGACATTGGTAGGGACAAAAACACAAACGCACTGCAAAGAGGAGCCCCATCTTGAAGATGGTGCTATATTTTGCGAGTGAATTTTCTTCCTTCGGCTTCTGTGCTTCAGCCTCGGGCTCATCTCGTCGTGCAGTTCCAAGGTAGAGTGGGTCTTCGACTGGGGATGGAGACCGACACCCGAGGACAGGGGCGAAGGTTAGTGGCGACTGGTGGAGATAAATGCGTTTTCCCTGAATCGAATATAAGAGAGCGTACCGGGGGCCCAGAACTCAACATAGAGTAATAATCGTAGTCCGTCGAGTCGGAATGAAGGGAGACAGGCTGTGGCGCATTTGCGGTTGATAGTCAACTCAAGCTAGGGCTGTAAGGAAAAAAATGGCCATACCCCGTAGAGAGGTGACGAGGGGGATGCTCCAGACGAAACGTCTCGATTGCTGAGAGACGGCCAAAATAAATAAGTGTCATAGTCATCTTCCTGCTCTTTGTTGGGTTTTCCTCCGCTCGCGCTCTCCTGGTCGCGCTGGGCCATCTGTCAACTTTTGAAAGTGGAGAGTGGAGTCTTGGTGAGGGAAAAAAAGGAGGGTGACGGGGACCTGCAAAGAATTTGAACCATTTAAATAGCGACACGGTGTCTTCAAGGAAGAAAATCGACAGCCACAGTAACGCGCGACATAGTAGACGGGCCATTGAGTAACGCCGGGCCTAGACTCTTATCCTTCATCCTCGGCGTCCGCATGTTTCATCTCAACCTCACCGGTATCTCTGGATCGCAGTCTCCGAGGGCCACTCTCTGCAAAAGGGAGTCCTTCGGCTCTCCAGCGTACTGCACTTTGGGACTTGCATTTGTACCAAGAAAGAGACTGTGGTAGCAAATTGGTGATCGGACTTTCTCGCACATTTTGGTTCCGTCAAAATTCAAAGCGAGAACCCGATCCAAGAACCCGCCCACATGATCACTAGTCTCTACTAGTTCTCCCAGAGAATAGCCAGAATTAGACGGGGTTCTCTGCACTCCGCACTTTGGTTTTCCAACCTCTTTTGGGCGACCAGCGATGCTGCAGCTGCGATCGGGGAGGACACTGATAAAATATTACGCCTGGTCCTCATTTCCGCTATTCCTTGCTGGTATCTCGCCCATTCAACCTCGTTTTCCGCCCATTGCGTCGCTTTGCGCATGCAAGCGCCGGAGGTGGTGCGGATGGCAAACACGTGCCCAAGCACGGATGTCACGTCGTTACGTGACAACGTGACTCGGCCGCATGTTTGTATTGAACGTTAATGAGCAAGATACCTTCAAGTGATCTAGTGACCAAAATCTTTGCGTGAAGCCCTCAATCAAGACCGGAAAGAGCGCTTTTCTGTGGCTAGACTGAGTCTTGAGCCTGCAAGAGCTCTCCAGACTGACCAAGGCAATTGCTCCACGAAGCGGACGCTGAACTGGTCGTTCGGAGCGCAAGACAAGAGAGAGTGACCAAGAAGCACGAAAGGAAAAACAAATCGGTGTCGGTGTGATTTGCTGTGAATATGTCGCAAGAATCATAAAGAAACTGCTCTGCTTGGCTACTGTGGGCTCAGTACTGCCGCCAAAGTGTCAGCCATCCTGCTCGACAACCAGGATCTTGTTGAATTATTAAGGGCTTGCCTTGGCGATGCCAGGGATTCAAGAAACGTCTTCGGTCCTTCCCCGATGTGAAGGAACAGCTTGGAGTAAAATGCACCGCTATTTCGGCCACAGAGTCGACAACATCCGTGCCGCACGGAATAACTCCTCGAGATTGCCCAAATCTTGGAGAGTTCACCAGAGCATCGGCCGTGATGAGCTGGATGATGACTGAAGAACTGAAGAAGACGAGTGACTGGTGCAAAGCAAGGGACTGCGGTAAGGACAAAGTGATCAACGAGGGCGCGAGAAGTGCGCGAGAAGAAAGTAGGGTGGGCTTTACTTACCCGGCATTCCCCCTCTGCAATTTGGTTGCCCGCTCAACTTTGCAGGCCGCAAAAACATGGCGTGCATGCTCGGGTTAGGGCCACGCAATTCCATTGTTCTGATCTCAGAGAATATATTCTTTACCCCAAGTGTCTCCAAGCCTCGCAGAGCATCGCTTACTTACCCTTTCCTCTCGCAATTTCCCCCACGACGCAGCAGGATCCTCGTCCCAGGTCGTACATACCAACTAATTTATAACCCCACAACATTTCATTCCCCACTTCTCTGGCCACGCGTCAAGGGACCCCCCAACTATTCACTCATTTTCTACATCAACCCCCCCGACTCCCGAGAATGCCATAATTCTGTGATTGAATTTGTACGCCCCCCCCTCTTCTAAACTTCTGTGTGTTTCCTCGCAAGACGTCCTTCACTCGTTATGATCCCCATAATACTCAATGTGAGTTCATCGTCGACTCGACTCGGGAAACGATCCGCCTGCGCCAGAGATTGCGGGACCTCTAGGGGAAGCAATCCCCTATCCCTTTTCTTCCACCTTCGTCCCCCGAATTCCTACCCGGCTGCCAGTGCTCTCCTGAACCTCTACCCACCGACCCCTACCTGGCCTGACTCCCGACAGAATTTCCCGCACGTGTACGAATTTCCTATCTTTGATTCACATTCTCCCGTCGAGTTGTCTTCCCTTGGCTTCACCCGCATTACCACAAGCTCCCCAGCCTTCCCAAACAATCAAGACCTCCGGCAAGGAGAGAGAGATATCACCAATCTACCAGCCAAAATTGGCGTGATGACGTGAACGGATTGCTGATGCAAAGCGAATTTGGAAGTGTGTAAACCCTCTCCGGTCTCGTCCTACTGACCCTTTTGATTATTTCCTCTTCCCCCAACCGTAGCCGGGACACGCCAGTTCCAGAACCAGACAAGCACCTATGCCATTTCCATGCGCCGTTGATTTAATTTTTCTATATGAAAGTCGAACGTGGTTCGCCGTACTTTCAATCGAGACTTGGCTGCCTGTGCGCAACATTGAACGACGTATGATGACGACGTGAGTCCGTCAACTTACGGGGAGGGAACGTGCTGCAAGGCCCGGTCAGTGGGCTCAGAACCGTCGACCCTCGGCGGCTTCACCGCGCTACCCGCAGAACTGCTTAACCTGATGGTCCGACTTTGTCCTCCAAACAAGATGGGCGAAGTTGCTACAGCTGCCTCTTACCTTGACCTCCTGCCCCTGTAGTGAAATCCACGGCCAATCTATTCATAGGTCACCAGACTTTAGGAATTCAGGGAGCGACTGCGTTGGTCGCCAACTCGAATCCATAATTTTTACGTGCATTATTACCAAGCCTCATCACGTAGAGAATAGAATGGTGATTCTATGCCAGGGGTACGCGCGCGTGACATCATCGACGCGTCTAAAGTGTCACGTGGTGTGGATTGGGAGCGGTTTGTTGATCGGGGCGGGGCACCCAACTGAGCGAGCCATGTCCCTCTCCCGGAACTTCCATGAGCACCAACACATTCCCCCTGAAATACCGCAGAAAGTCCTCTCCACCGCCCTCCCCCCAAATGCTGTCCCCGATGGCTCCCTTCTCGTCCTCCTTCCTCTCTCCGCCCCCACCCAAGTGGCTCGACAGCGACGATGACTTGGATCACGAGCCTGCGCTCACGAGCGATGATGCCCTCACCGTCTTCTCTTCCGGCTGTTCTCGCGCTCCCTCCCTTGCTCCCCTCGACGCAGAAGAGGCTCACGTTGACATTGTCTCTTCTCCTGTTCGCGAGGTCTTCTTCCGTGTCCCTCCGTCCTCTCGAGCTCCTCTTCAAAGACACAGCAAGTCTCATCCCTCAGATGTGAAAGCCTCTACTACGCGTGAAGATGTCGCTGCTGCCCTCCTTGCCCTCCATGCGCAGCCACGTCTGGGACCTTCCCAGCCTGTGCTAGCCTCGCTTCCGACCCAGACTGAGCCCACACAACCCCCTCCTGCTCGACGCCCACGGGTTGTAACTCCATCCCTGCGGAACCTTGTTTTACCGCGCACACCATCCCCTCCGCGGACATCCCTTCCGCTGACCTTAGCTATCCCCGTTATCGATCACGACCCCGTTCACGCCACCGCTCCTTCGGCGCGTAGAACCCCATCTAGACCCGTCACACCGGCTTCTTCCCCCCTTCCTCCATCTTCGCCATTGGCAGAGGAAGCCGATTTCGAGTCCTCAGAGTCAACGACGTTTCATGCCGTGCCTTGTCCTAGTCCGAAACCGGAGCATCTCCAGGTACGCACTCTGTCCTGATTTCCTTATCTCCTTCATTCCATCTCTGGTGTGAATTTTTTTTTACTCTCGTTTTGACATTCGTCCCGTCCTGGTGGCTCCACCTGACATTTACTTCCCAAATCTCGCACCCAGCCGCACACTCCCTCGGACGATTCCGAGGCCGACAACCACGCACCTCCGTGGTCACGCGATGACAAACCCAAAGAAGGCTGTGATAATTTGGTGTTGATTGAGAACGAGGCATCGCTAGAGGTCGGTCCGTTTCCTTATCACTATCGCTTCTGTTTGATGTGACTTTGCTATAGGCTTCCCTCATTACGGCAGCGGCACCGAGTGAGCGGCATCTCGCTCTTGAGCGCCGTTCATGTGCCCCACTTCCACATCCCCATGTTTCGGTGTCTTCCCCCGTTTTATCACCAAAATCAGATCAGCGTCAGGTGCATTAACTGCTTGTGATTCCCGTCCTCCCATATCTCACGTCTGTCACCTCCAGGCTGCATCACCCACATCAGATGACCCGAATGGTGCACGGCAACCCCATGGATCCCGTCCCACCATTCCGTTCGCCGCCGCTCCTTCGCACCCGGTCCAAGCGCCATTGGTCCCACCATCAGATAGTTCACTTACCGACCTCATGGACCATGACACCTCCCCAGTCCCATTACCTTTCTCCCGGGCCGCTTCGTCCGCTTTGAGCGCCCTCGACAGTACACCACCCACCCCGCGTGACGGTCGTCTCCTCTCAGCTCTCCACCCTCCTCGCCGTCTCCCGAGCAGCGGCAAAAAACTGAACCTTTACTTCCTCTCGCGCCCGACGCGGGCACAGGCATCAAGCGCCACGCCCCTACTCCCAACGAGGAATCCGATCCGGATGCGCGGTCCGCGTCTGCGTCTCCCCCACCGGATGGGCACGTGCCCGCACAAAGCGGCGTCGCAGGAACTCGGACTCGGACGAGAAGCCTTGGCGCGACCGCAAAAAGCTGCCTCCGCCGCCCGCGCCGACGAGCCCGCGTCCGCCCTTCCCCCAGTCCCAGCATCCCCACCGCGTGCCTCTTCTTCCTCCTCTACCACCGCCATTTCCGCTACCGCATCGTTCTTGTCGCCGTCACCGACTGCTAATCCAGATCGACCCGACGCAGAGGACGATCAACCGTGCCCGCACCCTACGCTGCTAGGCACCCTCATCGAAGCCCTTGCCCTCTCGCGCGCCTCGTCCCTCCCGCTGGCGACGCTGACCCGCACGACGCCTGCGCTCGCAGATTACCCGCATGCAGTCCTGACGTCGACGCTCGCCTGGGCCGTGCGCTCACGCATACTCGGCTGTGTTCACTCATCTGGCGAGGCCCTCCCTCCGTCGTACTTTTACGACCCCGCCACGGACCCAGATTGCGAGCGTGGAGAGCTCCTACGGTGTTTGATGCCCCGTGCTGGTAAGCGCCGGGAGACGATGAAGTATAAGCAGTATTATTGGGCACCTGTCGTCGTCGGTCGGGGACGCACAAGGACTTGGGATGTCGACTGGGATGAATGAGCCATTGTGGGTCTGCATGGAGTCCCCAACTGTCGGGGACTGCTGGCTAAATTATTACTGTTATTCGTTTTCCTGTTATTGACGATTGTAGTCAGTCACTATTAGTAGTAGCGTTGTATATGCAATGCCAATTTTCACATCCCAAGGAACGGGAAGACGAAGACGTCATGTTGAGCACAGGAGTGCGTGCGAAACACGTATGGGAGGAGCATGACAGGAAATAGTAACTCATACATGGCAGCCGAAACACCACCTATCGACTGTCTGCTTTTAATCCCAACCTGTTGGTTGTGCTGCATCCCACCCCCCCGTTCCACCAGCAGGCTCCGCTGCCCAGTCATGTGTTGGACCACCTGTTGGCTCTGCAGACCAGTCGATGGCGCCTAAGAGGGAGTAGATAAGCAGAATGACCCTTGCCAATTTCATAACCGGCACTTCTCACCTTCTGTAGCAAGCGCAGGGTTGATAGCGCCGCCAACAGATGTCGCGGGAACGTCCCACTCGGTAACAGGCGCGGCATCGCCCTCGCCAGCGGCGGCAGCCTTGGCCTGCGCCTCCTCCTGCTGTTGCTTCTCAACCTCCTCAGGGTCACGGTAGAAGAACATGTCGACCATGACGTTCCAGCCGTCGGGCGTGCGGGGGATGGTGCCGCGGATGCGGAGCACCTCACGCGCGAGGAGCCACCAGATTAAGCCGATCGCATGGCGCGACTTGTTATTCGTCGGAATCGCCACGTCGACGTATTTGAGGGGCGCGTCCGTGTCCGCAAGCGCGATGACGGGGATGTTGACGTAGGACGCCTCGCGGATCGCTTGGTGGTCGACGCGAGGGTCGGTCACGACGATCAGCCGGGGCTCCTTGAACGAGCGCGTGATGTAGTTGGTAAATGAACCGGGGGTGAAGCGGCCTGCGATCGCTTGTGCGCCGGTGTTGGCGGCGTATTTGAGGACGGCGCGATGGCCGTACGGCCGTGCAGAGATAACGCAAACGTCGTTGGGGTTCTCAATGGCGGCAATAATCCGCGCGGCAAAGACGAGCTTCTCCCATGTCTTTCCGATGTTGATAATGTGGATGCCTGAACCCGAGAAAAAAAGATTCGGTGTGAGAAGTCGTGAGAAGGGTAGGCGCGCATGCAAGCTGACCATCCTGCCTCCTCTTCCAAACGTATGGTTCCATCTGCCTATCGCAGTTCTTAGTGCCAATATGGCATTGTGCAGCGAGGAGAAGCTGGATATCCTCCTCTGTTGCGCTTAGGATAGAAGGAAGTTTTGAAGACATGCTTAGGCCTGTCACCCGCAACAGCACCCAAGATCACACCAAACCATCCACCGCCAAAAATGAGCCAATTTGGGCTGTTATTCATAGGAACGGAGGAAACAGTACACAGAGACGCACCGTTGTAGTTTTGAAGGGCTAGACGCCTCTGTTGACGACGTTCGAGGGCTTTGTATCTGGTCCACAGCGTTGATTACCAGAGTTCGCCCATCTCACTCAGCAAGCCCGGCATTGACCGAAGGTCGTTCCCACGCCATTTTTGTGCGGGCGGACTTCGTTTCATTCCTACGCGTATTTTCTGCTGCGGATAAAAGGGTACTGGGTCGCACTTCAACTTCTGAAACATATATCTCCGAGCTAAGTAGTGTAATCCGACGACCCTTTTGGAACAACTTATCCTGCCCGGAAGATTTGTAACTCTTTCCGCAGGCCGAAACACATGCTGTGCGGTGGGCAGGCCGGACAGATGTGCGAGGCTCTTGACTTGACCGTCATGCCCGAGGATCCCTGACCCTGACCCTGCATGCCGGATACAGTCCTCCCAGGAGGGCTGTCTATTGCCGTTAAACCGGATACTGTACGGTGTGCTTGGCACGTTAGCTATGCTGGGCCAAGCCAAAGCTCGTGCAATGCCATGCGGGCGATCACTCGATCACGTCACATCATTGTCCTGTGTTCATCAAGCGCTTGAGCGCTTGCAAGCCACACGGCGAATGAATACCAACTTGCCGAGATCAATAGGTAGCGGCTTGTACGGTTTGCATGGCCGTGTGGCCCACATGATAGCTCACGCGCTCACATGCCGAGGTCATGCTGTACGCTACTGTACCTCTGAAGTCAGCTTGAAATTTTGACCGCACTGTCGGGCAACTGGAAAACGAGCGCACAGAGGCTGTAAATTGGACCGCACTTTGCTATAAAATACGCTGGGCTGACACTTGCTTGTCTTCATCAGTCTTCCTCTCTTCCTACGCTTCTTTTTCGTCTCTCCAATTTTCTTTCAAGTCAACATGATGTTCCGCTCGTTTGCGTTGTTCAGCGGCCTTGCCTGCTCTCGTCAGCCGCCGCCGACACACGGTATATAAGGTCCAAGTCAGCGACAGCGCAGGGGCTCTTGTCTTTGAGCCCCTACATTGTCAGCAAACAATCAGTTGCCTTGACCATACTGTCCCGCTGACAACTTCTCTCTTCCAGAACGCGACCAAGGGAGACATTGTCGAGTTTACCTTTGCTAGCAACAACCACACCGCGACCGAGTCCGAGTCCATTTATGATGCGTGCACACCTAAGTATCATGGAATCGATTCCGGATTGTGCGTCCTGATATTCCCATGTCTCTCACACGTGATGTATTTAATGCGCCCCCTCCCGTCCCTCTCCCACAGCCAGCCTGTCCCGAAGGGCGCGACCGCGACTACCTCCCCGTATGGAATCTTACTTTGACCAGCGTGAGCTTCTCTCTATTCAAATGTGGTTCCTCGTGCAACATGATCCGACTGACCTCTTGATTGTTTCTTTAGGACGACACCATCTGGATGCACTGTCGGCAGGCTGCGGACACGCCAGCCAGCCACTGCGGCAAGGGCATGGTGTTCGCGATCAATGCTGGATATGACGCGTTTGCCGAGTTCCAGAAGAATGCGCTGGCTGTCGGAGCAAAGTTGAACTACGCGCCAGTTTATCCCTCATATGCTAGGGCCAAGCGGGAGCTTCAGTGACTGTAATGGACACGGACAGAATATCTACCTAATGATGGACTATGGACTAAGTAAGATCAGTAACGTTGTAACGGACAAGTAACGATATCGTAGTTTACCCTCAGTGACTGTAATTGACAGAACAACTGAGGAACGAAATGGACACAGGCAGTAAACGCACTTATGTGGTGTCGTGATTCTTTCCATCATGTTATTGTGGTCGTCGTAATCCAGCGCGCTGTCAAAACCCTTCTTCTCCCTTACTATACAGTCAGCATCAGCACAGTGTCGGGAGACCCGCATAAGGGAGATTCTCACCCGACTCACTGCCAACATACATTTTCGCTTAAAGTATCCTGGACAATGCACGCAATTCATCTCCTCCCTGTTTACAGCACCCCCCGACAAGAATGCCGCCCCAAACGCCCACCGCAGTCGCCGTACGCACGATATCACCGAGTTCCCTAACCCAATTCTCTCCCTGTGTGCGCGTCACGGCGTCTCTCCGCCGTACCAACCCCCAAGACGCACGCCCATCCATATCACACGTCTGACCGCCATTCGGTTTGAGGGCGAGCCAGGGCAGCTCACCGCTCATGCAATGCACGCGGCGCCGGATTGTGCAAAGCGCATCCGCACAGCGACAACAGCACCCGCGACATGCGCCACCGCCGTACAAGTTGATAATACCGAACGCGTCCGGCACCGCATATAGCGCGCGGCAGCAGCGCGCACGTCATCAAAATACGCCGCGAGCACGTCTTTGGCCTCCTGCGCGTGCTCGTGCACGCGGTATGCGTTCCAGGCTCAGCCTCGCGGGGTCTGGTGTGCGGCTGCAAAAATTGCGCCTCTCCCGGGCTTGCCCGGCTTCTCATTTCGCTCTCGCGCCCCGCACACTAGACAACACGGCCGTGGCGCACCATCATGATAACAACAACAACCTACTGCAAACCACGCTTTTTTTATCCTTTCTTTTTCTATCTTTTCTTCTGTCTCGGAGAGTACTTTTGGGTTTCGGGCTGCCGGCGGGCTGTCCCCGAGTCGGATCTCCCCCGCTGCCGAGTACCAGTTCTGGCGCAAGTGCGAGTGCGAGAGCTGCTCTGCGACTGATGTCCTGGGTAGCACGGCATCTGGCATTTGGGGCTCGCCAGGACCGTCTTGGGCTCGGGGATGCAAACGGGATGGTCACATGCTCTTTGAGACTGGGTTACGAGGGTCCGCTCGCCATCCTACAAGCACATCGAGGTTTGCTCTCACTTCTCTCCGCTTGCTCAGTATCGCATTTTCTGACTTGCTGTAAAGATCCCGCAAAGAGCAGTGGTGAGTACAGCAATGGTCAGATCTCGGCCGTCTCGGTGTGCGGGCGGTTCCATGTCCGATCGTGGTTCGGCGTCGGCTATGCGGAGAATAAAGCGCTTTCCAAAAAAAAAAAAAAAGGAAAGTTCTGCTTACTGAAGCACAACTCGGCTGCACCTTGCTTGCACTTGCCGCACTACAGTACACCGACGAAAACCGAAAGGAAAGAAGCATATATAACAACTCACTAAGAATGACAAGAGCAAACAGCAGCGCCGCCGCCGCCTGCGAGAGGGTCGGCGTGGTTATATAATAGCGCGCCGATGCGCATTACGATGCAGGTCAACCTGGACACAGGTTACGGTGACGGCGGCACAAGGAGTAGTGATAGCGCACATTGAGACGCCCCGGGAGATCGTGGAATTCTGCTGGCGCTGATGCTTCTCCGGGTCTATAGGTGTGTCAGACAATGTCTGGTTCGCGAAAAGTGGTTGAATGCGGTCCGTTCGCCGACAATCGACGTCTATGCGATGGCGTTCCTCGACCTGTGCGAGGCTCTCGAGTTGAGTATGCGAGGCTCTTGAGTTGACCGTCATGCCCGAGGACCCCGACCCTGCATGTCGGAGGCTGTCATTGCCGTTGAACCGGATACTGTACGGGATTCTATCTGTTATCGGTGGTGCGCTCTAAGCACGCCGTTAGCTATGCTGGACCAAGCAAAAGCTCGTGCAATACAATGCAGGCGTCATCCGTCTGTGTTCATCTAGGGCTTGAGGCCTTGAAGCTTGAGGCTTGAGGGCTTACCGGCGCTTACCGCGCTTACCGGCCACGCACAGCATATGAACACCAACTTGCCGAGATCGAAAGGTAGCGCGGTAGCGGCTTGTAGGGTTTACATGGCCGTGGCCCACGTGATAGCCTCACTGCCACGCCGAGGTCATGCTGTACGCTACTGTGCATCCGAACTTAGCCGAAGGAAATTACCCTCGGACCACACTGTCGGGCAATTGGGAAACGAGCGCATAGAGGCTGTAAATGGACCCGCACTTTGCTATAAGATACGCTGGGCTGACACTTGCTTATCTTCATCAGTCTCCTCTCTTTCTACCTTACGCTTCTTTTCGTCTCTCCATTTTTTCAAGTCAACATGATGTTCCGCTCTTTTGCGTTGTTCGGCGGCCTTGCCCTGCTCTCTTCAGCCGCTGCCCACCAGGGCCACCACGCGGTATACAAGGTCCAAGTCAGCAACAGCACAGGGGCTCTTGTCTTTGAGCCCCCTCGCATTGTCAGCAAACAATCAGTCGCCTTGACCATACCGTCCCGCTGACAACTTCTCTCTTCCAGAACGCGACCGAAGGAGACATCGTCGAGTTTACCTTTGTTATCAACAACCACACCGTGACCGAGTCCGAGTCCATTTATGATGCGTGCACACCTAAGTATCATGGAATCGATTCCGGATTGTGCGTCTTGACATTCCCATGTCTCACACGTGGTGTATTTAATGCGCCCCCTCCTTCCCTCTCCCACAGCCAGCCTGTCCCGAAGGGCGCGACCGCGGACTACCTCCCCGTATGGAATCTTACTTTGACCAGCGTGAGCTTCTCTCCATTCAGATGTGATTCCTCGCGAAACATGATCCGACTGACCTTTCTGATCGATTCTTTAGAATGACACCATCTGGATGCACTGTCGGCAGGCTGCGGACACGCCAGCCAGCCACTGCGGCAAGGGCATGGTTTCGCGATCAATGCTGGAGATGACGCGTTTGCCGAGTTCCAGAAGAATGCACTGGCTGTCGGAGCAAAGTTGAACTACGCGCCAGTTTATCCCTCATATGCCAGGGCCAAGCGGGAGCTTCAGTGACTGTAATGGCGGACAGAATATCTACCTAATGATGGACTATGGACTAAGTAGATCAGTAACGTTGTAACGGACAAGTAACGATATCGTAGTTTACCCTCAGTGACTGTAATTGACAGAACAACTGAGGAACGAATGGACAGTTAACGCACTTATGTGGTGTCGTGGTTCTAACAATAAACCGTCTGCATCTTATGAGTACATCCCGCCGGAGCTATTTCCTTGGACGTTGGCGCCATCGCTCATAGCTTCTGTTGGGCATCCCTCAATCCGAACCTATGTGTCGGTCCACTATAATATAAATTGGTAGCGCATCAGATCGAGGACCGCTTTTGTACCATTTCACATCATAGTCCCCGACACCAAACCATGCCACTGATTTGCAAACAAGTGGGAGCCACTGTCTTCTCACCGAGCGAACGCATTACTCACAATCCGTTTATCGAACCCTATTACTATACAGTCAGCACAGTGTCGGGAGGCCGTGCAAGATAGCATAAGAGAGATTATCACCCGACACATCGCCAACGTAGATCTGCGCTCAAAGTATCCTGGATAACGCACGCAATTCTTCTTCTCCCGTTTTACAGCACCCCCCGACGAGAATGCCGCCCCAAACGCCCATCGCAGTCGCCGCACGCACGATGTCGCCGAGTTGCCTAGCCCAATCCTCTCCCTGTGTGCGCGTCTCCCCGCCGTGCCAGCCCCATTCACGCACGTCCATATCATACGTCTGCCCGCCATTCGGTTTGAGGATGAGCCAGGGTAACTCGCCGCTCACGCGCGCGGCGCCGGACTGTGCAAGCGCATCGCCCGCAGCCGCGACAGCACCTGCGACATGCGCCACCGCCGTACAATTGATACCGAACGCGTCCGGCACCGCATAGCGCGCGCCACCGCCGCCTCCTCCTCGATGATCCTCAGCTGCGGCTGCAGCGGGCAGGTCATCAAAGTAAGCCGCGAGCACGTCTTTGGCCTCCAGCCCCCGCCCGCCCCCGCCCGCAGCGCGCTCTTCGGGAAATTCGCCCCCGCCGCTGTAGACGACGCAGACCCACCACGGCTTGCGCACCCCCGGCGGGGCGAGCTCGTCCTCGAGCGCCGCGACGGCGCGCCGGATGGCCCTCACCTCGCGCGCGAGCGGGACGGTCTCGAACGCGAGCGCGTCGACGGCGCGCCACGTTTCGGCGTCCGAGGCGTACGCGCGCAGGCGCTCGAGGTGGAACGCCGCGAGCGCGTCCTCGGATTGCGCCTCCTGCGCGCGCTCGTCCGCGCGGTATGCGTTCCGGTTCGGCCGCGCGGGGTCTGGTGGGTGGGTGTGCGCCTGCGGGCCGTACGGCGGCGGGTAGTAGCCGTCGAACTCGTGGGGCAGGGGCAGCGAGGCGCCATACCCGGCGAGCGAGAGTGCGATCTTGATGCTGTCGATTGAGACTTGAGCCTCTGCCGCAAATCGGCTGCGTGCCTCGGCGGCGAGCGCGACGGATGAGCGCATCAGACGTGTGGCGTCGTCTTTGGAGTAACCCGCTCTTGCGTAGGTGCTGAATGAACCTTGATAACTATCGCGAATGGCGAATAAAGCGAAAGTCGAGGCCACATAAACAATCACTCACGACGCGGTTGCGATAAGACGTGCTCCGGCTCGTAAGAACATGAGATGAGCCTCAACAACGGATGGGGGGTTTTTGGCTAGAGCTTCCGAGGACCAAAGCGATGAGGCCGTATCGACTTGAAACACATCTTCAAGTGTCGACCCCTACAGATGACATCACCCCCACGGTCAGTCTTATATACGGTAAAAGCATAACGATGTACCAAACCGCCGTCAATTAGCACCGGTAAAGTCGATGAGAAGAGCTTGGAGAGGTTGGACATTGTTATCACCTATCGTGCGTTTCTCAGCCCAGAGGTGAGCGCACAACTCAGAGGTTCTCTGCCTCGATCGTCGCAGGACAGAAGAGGCATCTGGAATTGGGACGGAAGTCGCGATAAGCAACGAAAAAACAAGAAATACCTGGTAGCGGTGAGGTTCGAACTCACGCGGGTTTGACCCCACTGGAAGTCGAGTAGACATACTTAAACCCAGCGCCTTAGACCACTCGGCCACGCTACCGATCCCCGATCGGCGCCATTTAATCTATATAACGCTGCAACGTTGGCCTAATATGTTCACGAGAGCCGATGCCTAGGCCATTGATGCCATGAGTGCATCTGCCAGTGCATGGCATCTACCCCCGGGTCTTCAGTCTTCTTTGCGAGACGTTAATACATTGGACTGCCACAACACTCTGTTGCGTGAAAGCGCCAAATTCTCATACATGTACTTGACACAGCTATTCGATGTCAGTACGGTGTGACTGCAGACCACTGCACTTACTCAAGCCGTTGAGGGGGTTGCAGTTGCGCGTGCCCCACATTAATGATTTCATATATTGTGCTCTTAAGCGTACAGTAGTCTTTCAGAATGCCAGTGCCGTAGACTTTTGGTAGGGTTATTCACAACTACGCGGGCCCCATTATATTGTCAGCAATGAATCGCACGCAGAATACTAGAGGACAACTAGAGGACATGTTCAAAAGCCAGAATTGATGACAATCTCGTGGAGAGGGTCCACAGTACGTCGTCTGTAGCCAAGCCCAACGAATCTAGGAGAATGTGACCGCATTCCAAGTCCAGTTCCTCTACTCAACATACTCGTTGTGTTCTTTGTGCCACTCTTCCAGCGACGCCTGAGGGTATTCTTCATAAACCTTCTTCTTGCCTTCGGGCAAGCGCACATAAGTTGGTGCCGATCCTGTCAGGAGCACCGTCTATACAGAATGACCCGATTCCCCGTATTAGTCGCAGGAAAAGTCGATGCGGATGACAACCCACCATCTCTTCAGGCACCTTTAACCCCGGCTCGTCGATCGCAGAAGCGAAAGGGTGCAACAGCTCTGGCCTAATACCAATTCGAGTCAATGGACATCCATCGTCAAGAGAAGCGTCTGCAAGTACCAAGTTTCGTCCCATAGCCAGAGCATCGCCGAGCATTTCAAGCAAAAATGCCGCTCCGACGACGCACGCCTTTCCTGCGGTGTGTCCCTGTCCAAAACGGCTTTATAGATCCTGTTCTCCCCAACCACGCGCATGCATGCGCGTCTCATCAACCATACAAAGAAGAGAAGTGGAAATCGTTCGCACGAGATGGCTTCCTTCCCCTTGGTGATTTGGAGGGTGTGCGCATGCGCCCCGATGTTGATCGATCCACCTACACCACCGACTTTGCGGCAGATGGAGCACATGCAAAGCTGATATGGCACTGGGGTGCTAGACTGGACCGTGAAGGCCACAGCACCGCAGTGGCAACTTCCCTTGAGTTCGACTGGCATGGTTTGTTGAAAGGATAAGAGGGGTGCGGTTCAGCCGAAGCGAGTGACCTGCTCTGACGTCACAGTTATACGGTGACCCACATAGAGTTGCGATTTGATGCCCCTTCCCTCTCGTACGCGTGAGATGGGACAACATTGATCACGTGTTCAAACGCATCCACGTTTATGCACGTTTATGCAACGTTTATGTCTTACGCGCTCTCGTCTCATTTGCCCCCTTGCGCCTATTTTCCAGGGCCCTGGTGTGGTTACTACATGGTTCTCGGGCGTATCTGACCTTCTCCGTGCTGTTGCAATTTGCTATTGCAATGTACAGGGTTTTGCCCATGATGGCCCAGTAAGTGTGGGTTTCAGCTTAGATCTCTGGCACAGGGTCCCGGCGCAAGCCTGACCTGCCCTGAGAAAAGTGCCCAATGCTTCGCTACCCTGTTTGGTGCTGAAGCTGAAGACGTATTAGGTTACGCTTCGGGAGAGGCCTTAGAGTGAGGCTATGGGTTAACCCGGCAGCTGTGAAGAGTGGGCACGAAGTGACATGGCGTGTTATCGGAGGGGGTTCGCCTCATTGTCAGTGGCTCCCCTACGCCACCCGTTTCTCTCCCACCACCCACCGCCCACTATCCACCAAATCCTACGGCGCGATGTCCAAAGTGGCCCTATTTTTCTCATCATACTCGAACTTCACGCTCAATGAGGACGCAGCTGTAACGAAGGAATTTTTGAGGCTGAAAAAGCTGAAACGCTGGAAGGATGGCGATGACGAGTACACCGAAGCCCGCGAAAGGTTTGCCGACGCACTAGCAGAGGACTTCAATGCCATGTACGGGACGAACATCGACGATATCGAACATTGGCGAGTCCTGTGCCACGTCCTCAAAATCGATCCAGTTCCCGAGGATATCAAGGCCTGTCGAAAGGTGTGAGAACATCTGCCACATGCGTCGGTATCAGATCCATCCTCACACTTGTTACTACGCAGGCCGTCAAGTCAAAGCACGTCAACCTCGTTGATCTGGTTCAGCACACAGATAAAGTTCGGGTGTTTTCTACGGTGAAAGAGCTTGCCAAGTACTCGAAGAAGCAGAAAAGATATTCCGAAGCAATCGGCCAAGGCTGGCGGAATTCTTCGCTACCTCCTGCGCCCTATATTCGGTGGTGGTTCATGATCCAAGATGTCGTTGTTCGCTATCTCGATGTGTCGCTCCGTGATTGCTCCTAAGTATAGTAAGTTCTTTTAAGACCCGCAGCTCCCTTTCCCTCAATAACACGCCAGTTCTTAGAAATCATGCACCGTGTTCATCGCTGCGTATTGCTAGTGGTCATCTCACGTAGAGGTTTCGCCCTTGTAGAACTTATCTGTACGTCGTCATAGACGAGCTATGTTTTTTCTCATTTGCTTAGCACATCATTACAACCGTGGGCATCCACACGCACCAACGTCAAAACTTCGTTCGTTGCGGAGTATTGATTGTAATGCTCCATAAAGGTCATCACACAGAACATGGTCCTCCAGTGGGAGCCCGTTGGCAAAGCGGACTCAAGGAACTTTGTCACTTCAACATTCTGCTCTATAGCAAACGTACAAGGGAACCTTTGACGGAAGACTCATTCACAGGCGCTGCGATATGGCTAACTTGATGCCTTTCCGCTCCCTCACTCCCCACTTCACACCGGCCCTCATACCTATTCCGGTGTCCGACTCAGCAGGTGTGATAAAAAGCGAGTCCATAAGATAAACGGTAAATATAGAAACTCAAGGAAAGTGGTCTAAGACGTATTTCTTTCTTCTCGATCTATCATAGTGTACTTTGGGTACATGGCTGCAAGTGGCATGTAACCCACATGGACATCCTCCGTTCCGGGATGATTGCATCCACAATAACAACACGCCCTCTGTCCTTAGACGCCAGCGCTGGGAGTGTGTATCTGGGTCTTCGTGGACTTGTACTCGTGTCCTCAGCGCAAACTTGATCTTGATCTCGTTTATCTTGTTCTTTGTCTACGGTTTCTCTGGCCACTCGCATGTTGCCGCTATATAGTTTAGGAGGGGAACCGTAGTATTAGGTGGACCAGACGCATCATCCATCGTGTAATGGAAGGGCGTGAATGTGGCGAAGACAGGGAGAGGGTGCGATAGCGTAGCCTTTCAGCTGGATCGTCCGTCAGAGCCGCCAATGCCATGCGCATGGAGGCTCGCTCTTTTTCCCATGCATCTGCCAGGCTACGAAGCAGCCCGATGTTGAATCCACCTTGGGGCGCATCTGGGAGATGGTCTGCGGTCACGATCCAAGATAGGACACTCTCGAGCAAAGTGTTGAGCTCGAGTGTCATCTCTCGGTGCAAAGATAGGGACTGCTTATGCATGGCGTTGAACTTCCGTGAGCCTGGTAGTGGGTTGGAAGAGGGAACGACGACGTGTCAGCACAAATGTGTTCGATGCCATTAACTTTGAACGGCGACAGACCTGGGTGATGAGCGGCGTTCTCATCTAGGACGTCCACAGCCTCTGTCCTCAGTGCCGTCGCACGGCCCTGCAGATTGTTCGAAGCTTCTACACGAGAGGAAGTAGGGTA
This sequence comes from Russula brevipes, assembly GCA_022496215.1. NCBI lineage: Eukaryota > Fungi > Basidiomycota > Agaricomycetes > Russulales > Russulaceae > Russula > Russula brevipes. The sequence continues at coordinate 218,125 of WTXF01000036.1, read as the reverse complement.
GGCAACTAATGCAGCGGGGGATGCAACAACCACCTCCCCCAAGTCGACACAGAGACGCAGGAAGGCAAGGCACGACTCGCTGTTCTGCGTTAGTCCCAGATTAACTTGAAGGACAAGAGCCAGGCTCGTGTATGAGAATTCCATGGAAGCACTGTCGCGGACTCTCCGCAGTGCCTCTTCAAGTATTCTTGACGCGGAGGATAACGACGAAGCTATCGCCCCGATGTCGGCACCCTGTATGGTGTTAAGTAACGGAAGGTGAAGTAGGTGGGGAAACGGACGAACGGAGGAGCCTGGCGGATGATTATGGTATGTGTTCCAGATACTGCCATCTTGTTTGTTATTCTGAAAGAGTCGGTCTGTTCTCTGTGCAGAGCGAAAACGGATGACAATACCTTCCAGGACTGAATGGTTTTCTCAAGACTTGCCTTGAAGCCTCTCCACCGCTCCACATCATCGGAGGTGACGTGTCGGGTCTCAAGCACTTTGATTGCACGGCATATTTCCTCCCTCCAGAATTTTCCCAGCTCCATGTAGCATCGCCGAATCTCAACGAGCACAAAGCCAACCTCGCTGAATAGATCAAAGTCTTCGGGGAGCGGCGGCGACAACGCTTAGATCGATATGTTAGTACCTGTCAATGGAAACAAAGAAATGGGACGATCACCTGTCTTGTGAACATGCTTCATTGCATCCATCGTTCCCAATTCATACGACCTTTGCAGATCAACAGCCTTATCACGCAATGTCTTTGTCAAGTCCAGCCGCTTTTCCAGTATTTCAAGGAAGGAGCTCTGCCGTCGAATCTCGGCCGAGATATCCAGCAGGTATCGGTATGCGTACGCTTCGGAGAGCTGTAGAAACTCGACGCAGCGGTCTTGTTGCCTCTTGAAGACTGCCTGTAACTCACCTACCTGCCTGATGAGCTGAGGCCTATGGTTTAAGGGAGCAGCGGACGCAAGCTCCTGAAGTCGGTAAATGAGATCTGAGAGCTTGTTCATGTTCTTCAGCCAGGAAGACAGCATCGGATGCAGCCTTTCTGGGAGTCTCGGAAAGTACTTAGTCGTCCTCGCTGGGCTCATTTCCTCCTCGAGGAACGATACTAATATGGGTTAAAAATTAAGAGACGGATGAGAAAGCAACTACATACACTGGGGCACAGGAAATGCGGGGCTACCGAGCTGTCATGAGTTGTCGTAGGTTGAATCACTGAAAGCGTGAGCCTGTGTGAGGGGGGGGGTAAGTGACCACTCAGACATGCGGAGTAATCCTACGATGGAAAGAGAAAAATGGAGGCTCCATAGAAGGGCAGAGGAGGGGGTGCCAAGCATATGCGGAGGAAACTACGGCTTACAGATGGGGTGGTAACTTGCCACCCTGGCGCTGTACGGATCTGCAATTTAGACACGATTCACTATGCATGCACGGGTCAGAATTGAATCGCTTGACCTATTCTGATCGCCGTTTTCATTTCTGTTTTTGAGGAAGGCCAAGTGTGAGAAGTGGTTAGAACTACAGTACACTTGCTCATAATGCATAACGTAATAATGCATAAATCCAATAATGCATAGGTTTTTCCATCTCCCATCATGGTTCCCACTGTAAATACCAAAAAAATGCATATTCCATAATGCATAGACTTATGAACCAATTATGCATTATTGGGGGGGGGTATTAGTGAGTATTAAGGGTGGAGTTGCACCAAGAGGCAAGCCAAACATCACTAAGTCATCTAAAAACCGGCCCTAAGCTCTAAGCGAGGTTGAATACGTTGAATGACTGACATCTGACATCCATATGCCGTATGTAAGGCCCTGAAGGGCAAACCCCGAGATAAGCCCCCTGCATTGCAGAGACCATTGAAGCCCCACAATTGCATTTTTTGCCTGGCACCTTCAATCAATGACATCCCATCAGTAACCCTACGAAAAAGTTTTCGGCCATGGTTTGGTCTGGTACAAGACCAAACCAGACCAAACCAGACCAAAAAACTCGAAAACTCACAACTCGAAAAGTCAGGTCCAAATTTTCGCAATGACTGTTGGTCTCTGGTACCCAACCATGGCTCACCATTGCTCACCATTGCTCACCATGGCTCACAACCCGACAAGTCCCGACAAGTTCAAAACTGTGATAATATTAAAATCAATTGCAATCTACCTAGATCCAATCTATCCAGATCCAATCTATCTAGATCCATTTTTGTGCCTGTTTCTCACACTCCTCAAGTGTGACACAGGTCACACTCAGGTCACATTTCTTCAACCATTAACAATTCAAGGTTTTTAATTATCTAAGTACAAATATACAGAAAAGTGCCTATTTTAGTAAATTATATAACAGTGATATGCGGGCGCGTTGTGCCCGCTGTGCGCGATGCCGCTCGGCGCGGGACGCACGACCCGCAGGCGCTGCAATGTCGTGGTCGTCGTGGTCGTCGTCGTGGTCGTCGTGGTCGTCGTCGTGGTCGTCGTCGTGGTCGTTGTGGTCGTCGTTGTGGTCGTTGTGGTCGTCGTTGTGGTCGTTGTGGTCGTCGTTGTGGTCGTTGTGGTCGTCGTCGTGGTCGTCGTGGTCGTCGTCGTGGTCGTCGTGGTCGTCGTGGTCGTCATCGTGGTCGTGGTCGTGGTCGTGGTCGTCGTGGTCGTGGTCGTGGTCGTCGTGGTCGTGCTGGTCGCCGCGATGTCGTCGTCGTGGCTGGTCGCCGCGATGTCGTCGTCGTGGTCGTCGTGCTGGTCGCCGCGATGTCGTGGTCGTCGTGGTCGTGCTGGTCGCCGCGATGTCGTGGTCGTCGTCATGGCTGGTCGCGGCTGTCGTCGTCGTCGTGGCTGGTCGCCGCGATGTCGTCGTCGTCGTCGTCGTCGTGGCTGGTCCATGTACATGTGGGTGACGCTGCAGGGGAGGGCTCGCCGAAGTGCATCGGCGTGGGACACCCGGGGTGGTAGAGCATCAGCACGCGAGACAGGCGAGGGAAGGAAGGGGGTGCTTACATAGTTAGAGCTCAGCGGTTGGGCGGGAGCTCATTGGGGAGGACCACGACGACGCGCGGAGAGGGCCGACGTCCTTCGGGTCCAGCGGGGGGAGTGCACCGAGTAGGCGCAAGCTGGGGTGGGTCGCTGCAGGAAACGGTCGGATCAGAACTGTTGTCAGTCATAAAACGCGCACCTAAGCTCAGGGTGAGGAGCCGCCCGCAGTGGCGCGTGCTGACGCAGGCGGTAGCGCATGCGCCAGGCAGCAGGAGGCCTCGAGCGAAGCGGGGCAGTGCGAGGGCAAGGGCGTGGATAGGGGGGCCGGGGACATGCGCGAGCAGCTTCATGCTGCTGCTGGGCGTAGAGTACATATATAGTTGCCATCCACATGTCAGTTTACTTTTCCTAAAAAAAAGGTGAACTTACTTGGTGGGGAGAGATGGGAGAGTTACTGGGAGTGAGAACAAGCGAACTTCAACCGTTCAACAGCGTTCAACTTGAACATGTCACATGACACGGTCGTTCTCGTTCTTGAGGCTTGAGGCTTGAGGCGCTTGAGGCCTTGAGGGCCGGCTAGCTTGACGCCTTGCGAGGACTCGACAGCAGTTCGACAGCGTCGTTGTTGTTCCGCCTCGAGTGCGGAGACTCTGCTTCTCTGTCCTTCCTTCCCTCTCCTTCCATATGGCTACTCAATATTACTCAATCCGAGTCCTCTTCTTCTCAGGCAGTCTCACAGCCACAATCGTCGTCTCCAAAACATCCTTCAAAGCGTTCCCTCTTCGCCCGATCTTCCCCCAAGCCTTGGTCAAAAAGTAGGGAAGTCAAGTCAACCCCTCCTCCAGACACAAAGTCGGCTAGTCCGTCCCCTTCGTCACAACCCGACAATCCTCCGAACGCCCCCGCTCCCGGCGCCCCTGTTGCCCCCACTCCCTCGTTCTCCCCTTTGAGCTCTTACCCTGCCACGTCCATTCTCACCGCGAGCACACAGCAAGGCCCTCCCGTCACTGGCCCACATCCTCCAGCCGACCAGGCCTCCTCCGCTCATGGGTTCATGGGCCGTGAGGGCCTCCCATAGCACGGCGACCCTGCGCGACCTCCCTCAGTCCTCCCAGTGTCCTCCCTCCGGCCATGGAGCAATGTCGGCAAGAATAGGAAGCCTCAGAAGGAGGCCCACAGTGGCAATGACATGTGGCCGTCGGCCAGGCCATCAGGTGAGTGCGAGTGCACAAATGGTGCCCAAAATGCTGACCATCCCCCTTCTCCCGGACGCCGCCCCTTCACACGGGGCCCTCGATTCTGGCCCCGGGCCCCTTGGCGACACGATGACCTCCTCCCGAGGAGGCTCATCCTCAATCAAGACCACGGATTGCGACCCTTTCCAGGGTGACCCGCCGCGCTTCGGTTGAGCGCCTTGTGCAGGCCACGACCGTGCGCAGTGCGGCGCCTCCTACATTCGCGTCGGGCTCGGAATCGTGCCCCAAACCGCTGGGGCCCAAGTTCGTCGGCTTCGCGCCTCAAGTCTTCCGGGTCCGCGCCTGCGACCATCTGTCTTCACCGAGCGACGATTCGCGATTCCCTCGCGCGAACGGCGGCGAGCACTGCGCTGCCAGTGCAACGCAAACGGCGGCGAGTGCCGCGCTGCCAACACAACGCGAACGGCGGCGAGCGCCGCGCTGCCAACGCAACGCGAACGGCGGCGAGCACCGCGCAGCCAGTGCAAAGCGAACGGCGGCGAACACCGCGCAGCCAGAGCAACGCGAACGGCGGCGAACACCGCGCAGCCAGTGCAACGCGAACGGCGGCGAGCACTGCGCTGCCAGTGCAACGCAAACGGCAGCGAGCGCCGCGCTGCCAACGCAATGCGAACGGCGGCGAGCGCCACGCAGCCAGTGCAACGCGAACGGCGGCGGGCACTGTGGCACCCGCGCTGTCCCACTCGCGGTGCAGCACGCATTTCGGGGATCTGCGCCCGGCGCGAGAACAGCGAGCCGAGCCTCGCGCGTTAATGTCCTTCAGTTTGCGGCGGCTGTTTACTACTGCATGTCCTGTATATACTCTAAATAAAGTAACTACACAGTCTACACTACAAGTTGAACCTTTGCATTAAAAAAAACCGGGAACCCGTACCCGGTGTGTGAGGGAATAGGAGAGTAAAAATTAGATAAATTAGATAAACTCGGAAGTTTGTAAAATAATGTACATATACAATATAAAGCAATTGGCTGAATTTTCGTATTCGAAATTTCTGGTTCTCACGAAATATGACCTATTTGTTGACTGGCTCGAGCCGGGTTTGAGCGGCTGACTAACCGATTGTGGCTTGGCCAAAGAGAGCCAGACTGACGGCTCCACCAGTTGTGGCTCCGACTCTGGGAGTTGCCACAACACTGCCTTAGCAAAAACTTAAATATATTTAATTCGAATTTTGACAATCAATTGCGAGTTGTGAGTCTTGTAGAGTCTTGTAGAGTCTGGTTGAATTGTTGACCAGAGCAAACCATGGCAAAAGTGCCAAAAACTCGAAAACTTTTTTGTACATTTACTGATGCCTTGATCCCATCAAGAGACAACAAGAGGAAACTGAGACAGATGGGTTGCTGATGTGGTGCGAAGAGAAATTGCAGTGGCAAATGGAGAGATTGTCGAGATCGTGACAATGAAGACAACGACGAGGACAACAACGCACCTTGCCGTGCTGATCTCATCAAGCTTTGTCAGCAGCTCCAGCTTGCTGATGCGGTGATCCCCAGTTCTCCCTCGAATTGCAATTGTCACACCAACTCTTTAAGTTCTGTGCTATTTTACAAAAGGAAGAACTACATAACACTACTCAAAACTTCTCTAGATAGTTACATCCTATCAACTGTGTCTAATTGCTGTGATCAGTGGTCCGCTTTTTTGTCACGCTTTGAGGGGGTGTCACAGACTCACAGCATGTCACAAAGTGTGACAGAACTGGTATCGCATAAATCCCATAATGCATAGGGATTTGACGGCCCCAATCGTATGCATTATGAGCAAGTGTACTGTAGTTTAAAGATGAAACTACGACGAACTGATGATTGGGGGAGTCGGAATAATTGCTGGGATAAAGTTGTCCCGATAGTGGCTGAGAGTATAGGTCAAGGACAGTCACATGGCGCTCTTCAGTATGCTCTACAACGGCATGGAGGTCCTAGAGATCAGAAAGGTAGTTGGTCGCTTTGAAACAGAACCTGAGTTGTAGACAGAGATAGGATGATACTCACGAATTCGTCTTCACGTTCCATGGCAAAGGTGGCACGCAGGATGGATTCCAATGTATGGCCCTTTGGAGGATAATGTGGGCACAAAGCTGAGGCTGAATTGAATTGTTGCACCGCAGAGATGGAAGCCGATCGGTAGCAACTAGTAGACAAATGGAACAGACGGGTGGGATCGAGGCATATACTGATTTCAAGATTTGGCACTCAGATAGCTCTAAGGATGAGGTGTCGAACCAGAATGGTGGAGCGGTGGTGGACTCACTAGTAGGTGCAGCACGATGTATTTGTATTTATACGCTCACGCTCTCGCCGGGGCAGAGGTCGGAGCAGGTGAACTTGAAGCAAGACGCGGACGGGCAAGCCGGGCAAGAGAGATGAAATCTTGGGGAGTCAACCAAAGGGGACGGTGTTGGTGTGTGTGCTGCGGTCGCCGCGGAGATGGAACGACTTGAGGGCAACTTGAAGGTGCGAGTCAATGAGAGCAAAATAAAAGAGGGAAGGAAAAGATGAGAAGAAAGCGAAGAGAGAAGAAAAAACCCAGCAGCAGCAACAGCGTGCCCTTGGCTTTTCTCGGCTCTGTTCTGTTCACGGATTTTGTGCGATTGGAACATCCCAAGCCTGACCCCCTTCCTTTTATTCAAGTGGTCCGCGTGTGGATGTTCTCGCCCTTACCCCACCGCGCCACCGCCCGCTGCGCTGGTTACGACAGTTTTACCAACTTTCGTGACAAACACTCAGACGCCCAAGCCGACTTGCCGGTCATGTGTCCTTCCCGGATTTTCCTGCGAATCTACACGTTTCAACTTTCAAAGCGCTACCAGGTTCTAATTACCCCCTTGATTACCCCTTTCCTTTTCGGTGTCCCGGCATGTTGCAGAGAGTTCCACTACGGAATACTACACTCCGCTCGGCAATGAAAGAAAAGCCATCTCTGTTCGTTACTCGAATCCAATCGCCCTGGCCCGGAGTCGACGACAATACTGAGTAACGACGCGACGTTTGTGATATACGCGTATCTGACGTAATCAAGGATTCTTCGGAAATTAGAAGTTGTGTTTTGTTTGTCCTGTCCTGTGTCCTTGGTCGTTTCAACTTCCTTTCCTTGTTCCTTGCAGTGTCCTTGTCCTTGCAGGCAGTGTCCTTGGCTCAAGCCCTTCAACCCATAACAGGTTGATTTCACGCCGGATTGGGCTCTCCTGTATCCATGTGTCGTTGTCGTACAGTCAGGTACGGAGGGACTCCGCTCGATCATCTCTATCGGGAAGGTAGGGCAAAGGTCCAAAGAACCGGGCTTACTACTACTCTGCCATACCGCACGAGCTTCCAATTATACATTATGCATTATCCGGCTAACTGAGCTGTGATTGCACAATGGGGACCATGCCATCGCACATGCGCATGAGTGGGCACTGGCAACGTCATACACAAATGCAAACATTTGGAGTACAGCATACGCGCACTAGTTGTTCTCTCCATTCTCGTCCTTGACTGAATCCTCTTTTCGTCAACACATGTGCGTGCGCCCAATTACTGTTACTGTAATGCATATCAAATTGATGTCCGTGTGGGATAGGGGCGACTGACATAATCCGCCCTTTCTGTTCTAATTGGCTTCTCACGCCGCACACGCAGCTCTCGTCTCTCGGAACTAGTAAGGCTGCCGCAGGCCTAGTCCAGTACAACTCGATGCTTCAAGTCGCCGGCGCTGCGAAGTTCCCTCGACCCACCTAAACCGTACACTCTCCGTGCTGATTGGTTGCTTATGACCCTCCATTGATTTTGTCGATCTGATGCCACATCATTCTTTAGCACCAATTCAACTCGGCCCTGTATCATTACCACACCAACAAACGTGAAGCGAGGGGATCACCTGGCACACTTCTTCCAGCCTTTCACTTGTACGGAGTAAAGTTTACGCACAGTAAGAGCGGAATATATAACGAAAGTAGATTGTCAGCGCCCAAGCCTGATGAGGCGGGCGCGGGAAGACGTATGTACCTAGCTTCGCAAGTACCAAGCAGTGTGCGTGTATTCGATTCTGTCATATCGCAGACACAGAACCCTAACCCGAGATCCTCGCGCCCGCGGCGAACCGCGCGGACATTGAGGAGAACGTGCCGGAGAGCGTCAAGACGGGCATCCGTTTTGTGTACGTCGAAGACGTCAAGGAGGTGCTCACGGAGGTGTTCAGCGGCACCCCGCTCATCGAGCGTCTCCGCGACACGCTTGCGCCATGAGTCGACTCGTTGGTTTGGGGCGCGTCGGCGTTTGCGAACACACGGCACATCACAGTTGATCCCCTTGCGACGTGGCGTGGTATGCTCCCTCATCCAAGCACTACCTTGTCTTCTCTCCAAGAAGAGTACCTACATGACGGTACGCAAGCATGTCTCCTGCTGCGACACGACGGCCGCAAGTACTCCATGTAAAATCCACAAGCATGTATTGTCAACTGGGCTTGCTCAGTTCTCGATGGTGGGTGAAGGAGGCCGAACGCTGTGCGATGTCATCGCCGTGCTAGGCCTCGGTAGTAGCTGCAGATTGCAGAGGTGGGGGAGTCTACCTCGCTGCGAGAGCCAGACTTTCGGGTTTCTGATGGAAATTCGGTCAAACTACTGGCAACGTCCAGGTGAAAGTATGAATCGGAGCGATTGGGGCGCAACGCGACAAGCCACCCTGGAGTCCGTCTGATATAGGGTCAGGAGGTGCGAAACGGAGACAATGACGTTGGGCACATGCATAGTATCGCAAACTGGGTTCATACGGAGAACTTCCGTCAGGTGTTGCATCCCGCGGGCGCGCGAGCGATGCACTTCGAGTGGGCTACAAGGCAGCAGCGGGAGCACAAAGCTGCGGCCTTTCTCATAGATTCCATGCACACTCGACAGCTGACGGCTGGGCGGTCCACGATGATCAGCGGCGACGCGGTGAGAAAGATGGGAGCGAACGCACGCTTTCCGAAGGTCGCGTCCACAAAGCTATGCCCGCCCAAGCTATGGGGGCCAGGTTTGGCGTGTAGAGTTCCAGAGACCCTCGGACGCCGCGCTGCTGGAGGAGAGAAAACTTGGCGGATTCGGTGCCACCACATCCTCGGCGGGCGCAAAGACTTGGAGATGGACGCGTCAACAAGATTGGGAACCATCGTTGAGTGTTGCGAGGTGTCGTTCTCCGACTCCTCGCTATTCACATCGTGAGGGATGGGATTGGTGTCCGGGGTTTGCATGTCCTATGGGTCCGTGGGGGTTTCGATTCATATCAGATAAACTGCGCGATCATGGATTGATGACTTGGCTTCGTCATACCTTGTTCATGCCATGTTTCAACCACTCATGCTCGAGTAGTTCCTTGACACTAGGTCGGTGCGCCGGAACCTTTTGAAAGCATCCTTTCAGAAATGAGGTGAGTGGACGAGAAAATTGTTCAGGAATAGGCGGGCAATCGTCCATGACTATCCGGAACATTACTATCGTAGCAAGTTTTACGTGGTTCAGCAAAACAACCCGGCGAACACTATGAATGTGTTCTCGCACCTGGAATTATGTCGGGGATATCTCCATATGGTGGCTGTCCGGTTAGCAACTCGATGACCGTGCATCCAAGAGACCAAATATCAGAATCTATTGAGGGCACCTTGTGCTCGATGATCTCGGGTGCAGCCCAGTTAGGCGAGCAGGAGATGTTAATTTCGCCCCCGAGAGCAAGCCGATTGAGTGAGAGACCAAAATCCGAGAGCTTCACGTTCCCAACATTAGTCGTGAAGATACTCGCGGCCTTGAGGTTACCGTGTACGATGCCATTGCGGTGGAGGAAATCCAGACCCATGAGAATCCCGACTACGTAATTTGCTACCAGCGTCTCACTGAGGCTGCCAGACGAATCAAGTTTCTCCTTGAGCGACTCGTTTTCGGCGTACCTGCCAGCGACGGAACGCGGAAAATCAGTGGCTAAGACGGCAGTAGTCGCAGGAGGCGAAGGGAAGGGAAAGGTAAGAACGGTTGGATGGGGAACGTACTCGAGCACAATCCTGAGGGTATCCTCGTCCCGGGTCATGCCCTCATACTTGATAATGCTCGGATGTGACAGCCGTTTGACCAAGTGAATCTCCTCCATGATTTGGGTGATATGGTCTTCCTTCAAGCTGACGAGCCTGATAAGCTTCACTGCAACAGTCTTCCCTGTGTTCAAATTGATCGAATGATGCACAGATCCCCAAGATCCACGTCCAATGCAATCTCCGACATACTAAGACAAATCACAATCAGCCAACTCCCAAGAAGTTTGCGAAAAAGATGGAGCACTGACAACTTGTGTCCATGTCTTCATATCCTCCCCTACGACCACACTCTGCGGCTCAGCATCACCTTTTCTAGCACCCCACGGTGCGAGATCACTTGGGCCCCCACGTCTATCCGAAGCAATCCGGAAGATTCTCCTCTCAGCGTGCGATCGACGCAGCTGGATGCCAAACTTATCCCCGGTGCTATACCCACCACTAACACCAAGTAGGTCCGAGTGCGCGCCGCTGACATCGATGTCACTTGGTGTGACGAATTGCTTCATCCTTGAAGGGGCGATGGGCCGATTACCTGTTGATGGAGGGAGAGGCACATTCTTCATGAACGGAGAGATGGTCTGATTCTTTGGCGAGGGTGGAATGGACATATTCTTCATCGAGGGGGAGATGGATGTACTCTTTATTGAAGAGATGGTTTGATACTTTGGCGAGGGAGAAATGGACATGTTCTTCGTTGAAGGAGAGATGGACTGATTTTTTGAAAAGGAGATATGGGTTGGTTCTTCATCGAGGGGAACCTGTCAGATTCTTCGTGGAGGGAGAGATGGACTGGTTCCCCCTGGAGGAGTTAGACTGAGTCCTTGTCGGAGGGGAGATAGACTGAGTCCTCGTCGGAGGGGAGATAGACTGAGTCCTTGTCGGAGGGGAGATGGATTGGCTCCTTGTCGTGTGGGGGATAGAACCGTCTAGAGACAGCCCAAGGGATTGCAAGTGTGGCGAGTCGCCAGCACCAGGAGCAACTCGCGAGCGCAGCGGAAGAATTCTGGAACCGTCGTCGAGCTTGAAGTTTCCCCCGCTTTGCAAGAGAAGGGAGTGAGTCGATGGGGGTTTCTCGGTCCGTTTCACCAGAGCGATGATAGTCCTTGCTACACGCGCGAGAGAGTCGGGTGTAGCATCGATAAGATCGTCATGGTGGAAGACATCCTCCGGTGGAAGCCCGTTTGCAAAGCACAAGTCGAGAAACTTCGTGACGTTTGACGTGCGGAACATGCCATCCTCACGCAGGTCGATCCATTCAATCGACCCCGGACGCAACTTATTCATGAATCTTATGGATTCGAAAAAAAATGCATTAGCATTCCGTTCCGCTGGGCGTGCTGCGACCAGGAGAAAAAGAGAGCACTCACTGGCAGAGGACGTAGCCATCTCGCAACGCCTGGGTGAACACCTTCCGCTCCCTCTCTTCCCCATAAACCCCGATTTTCTCCCACACATACTCCAGTCGGGCAAGCGCTCCCATGCGCATTTCAATTTCCTCCAAGTCACGTGTACCGAGGCCTGTGCTCGGCCCCGGGTGCAACATCTCCTTGCAGAGAAGCGAAATGGCTGCGCGCACCTCCCCGCTATGCGCGGTGTTTGTAGGGCCCACAGGTAAGGGTGACATTTTAATGTCATTAGGTTTCTGCCGAAGCCGTTAACGCGGGAGCTGGTATTTTGCCAGTGGGGCCTGCGGAGGTATACTAAAGCGACAAGAGGTTGCGAGACTGGGTTGGACGCCTCGGGTGGCGGATGGGTGGATATTCCGGTCCACGTAAGGGTGCTGCGTGATTGTACAGGGAAGCGGAAGGCGTTCTGGAGGGTCGAATACTAGATGTAGACGGCTATACAATGGGCAGTGAACAATTTAACGGAGAAGTTGAGGGGGTGTTACTTTTTATACTCCCGAGAGACATGGCTTCTGAGCTCGAGACAAGGACAGCGAACGCGTGATAGAGCAGTAAATTCAGGCATGAACTCTACTAGACACCGCATTCCTGTCCATATTCCCATGCAAACCTGTACGCGAGCTGCCAGCGCCAGCGCTGAGTGACGTGGCCAGATTGCTGTGTAGTTAGGAACGTGACGTAAGCCTCCAAACATGTGACCTCCCAGAGACCAAGATTCGAAGCCCTCGGCAAGCCGTCATGAGACTTCCCATGCACAAGTCCTCTCGCTAAAGGTCTTATGCTATTCCAAGCACCCGGGGCTTTCTGATTCAATTCCTGCCGTCACCTTGGTCACCTCGTGCTCAACAAACGAAGCGGTCCCTTTCAGGCGCACACGTTCCGTCAACTACTCGAGATGACTTTGTCGTACATGGCAAATTTGCTACTGTATAAGTGTGCTATCCCACTTTTGGGTGTAACACCAACCTGTCTGCAGGGATTACTCAAGCGTTCAGACGGTTTGACCAATTTCTTGTTGAGGGAGAGATAGACCGGTTCTTTGTCGGGGGTGCGATTCGTCGAGGGAGAATTGGAGATTTTGGGTGGTAGATGAAGTGCTTGTGGGTTGACGCGTTGAAATTCCATTGCTTCGTATATCTCGAGTGGGAAATAGGCAATATAACTTAATAGTAAGGGAATGGTGGTCTAGTTTGTCAGCCTGAGGTGGTGCAAGCTTGACCATTGAGGTAGAGATGTTCCGATTTCATCATCGGATAGATGAAGGTCATCGAGCTGTTTTTTCATAGCACAGCCTACAGACAGGAGCCGAGAACATGTTCCAGACCAAAAATGGGCACTATGAACTGAGGCTAAAACACTGGATCTGTGACGTAGTCGTATGGGCGATATCAGCAAAACCTCGGAGCAGTAAGCGCGTCTTGTAAATTCAAATTTAAAGGAAAAAAAAGGTATCGCATTTCGCTCTGCAAGGCGTGCTATAGCCAAGAGAATGAAGGAATACTCACTGGCACTTGGGGAAGAGGACGACATGGGTAGGGCGTGGGCTTTGTCTCAGCAACGAAATTCATCAGACTAGAAACGAGGGCGCGAAAGCACGCAGGGATGACGACGCCATAGAGATGAGGCAGTAGAAACCTGCAAGGTGAGCCGCGCTCCGAGGCAATTTCAAAGTCGGGTTGGACACGTTGGATGGAAGGTGGACCAGTGAGGCAACGCAGGTGCAGTGTGCGAGGTCAAGGCAAGGGCAAATCCGCCTGTGTCACGACGCGGGGCAGTAGTACAGAAATAATCGGAATGAAAAGAGCGGTAACAAACGCAGAGCGAACGCACCGACGCCGAACTGCAAATGGCAGCGCAGGTCAAAGGCAGTGTCTGCGTACCGTACGCGCCACCAGTGCGCCAGACGGTATCCCAATTAGGAACGCCACGGCATGGCTCAAGCCGCGAGCCACGGTTTGGCTCGGCTCGGCTCGTCCTATTTTGGACGAGCTGGCACTGAGCCGATCCAAACCGAGCCAAACTGAGCCGTGGCAGCATTAGCCCACCCACGATGTAGAGCGCCAAATCCACGAAGCTCGATGCCACCACCGCCGCGGCTGTTTTCCCAGCGGCAGACGTTGTCGAATTCAACAGTCAGACGCTGCGTCTGCCGGCGTCGTCGTATTTGCCGCATGCGAGTCTTTGCCGGCCTCGGGAGAAGGGACAGGGGATGAGGAGCGAGTTTTCAACCAAGGGGACTTTCCTTGGTTCTCAGCCCACCGCGAAGACGCGGTTTTCGCGTGCCCGGTAGTTAGGCCCTTTCCCACCGATCTCCCTAAGTTAGTCGTAACTATCGCGATGAGGCAATGAGGCGTATGAGGCCTAGATGAGGTACAGTGCAACCCCCGGCGATGGGCCAAGGTAAAGTTCCCTCGACCTCCTTGTAAGGCTGCTACACTCTCCGTGATGTTCCCTATTACCCTCTCCATCCTTGACTTTGTCGATCTGATCCCACATCTCCCTTCACATTCTTCAGCACCGATCCAACACAGTCCTGTATCATTCTCACGCTAGCGACGTGGGGCGAGGGAATCACCAGCCCTTCTCTTCCAGCCCTTTGCTTGCAAGATGGAGTAAAGCAGTAAGAGCGGGATACTGACAAAAGTAGACTATCAGCGCCCACGCCTGATGAAGTGGGCGTGGGATGACATATGTGCCAAGCTTCGCAAGTAACGCGCTATGTGCGTGTTCGATTCTCTCAACGCTCTGGGGTATCGTAGTATAGACACAGAACCCCACAACATACGGCACATGGTAGTTAATCCCAGATCGATTCCTCTTGAAACGTGGCGTGGTATTGTAAGGTGGGCAATGTGCCACCCCGACCGACGCATGGGCCGTCGACGTCAACAACGCCCGATTTCTCCATCTATCTTCCTTATTGAGCACATACACGCGATGAACACGTTTTTGATTACACATTACACAAAGAACAAGGTAGCCTACTTGTATATAAGACCTAGAAAACCGTTGTGAAAAAGAAGAGGACGAGGGTCTTTGACCCGAGTCCCTTCCGCCCGTTTTACCCTCTGCCTCTCTTCTCTGGGATCCCATCCTCCCGGACTCACATTCATTACAGTATTCTTCTCATCCAAGCATTACCTTGTCTTCTTCGCAAGGGTATCTACAAGACGGTACGCAAGCATGTCCCCTGCTGCGACGCGACGGCCGCAAGTACTCTGTGTTAAGTGCACAAGCATGTGTTGTCAACTGGGCTTGCCCAGTTCTCGTCGATGGGCGAGGCCCAAAGCTGTGCGATGTTATCGCCGTGATGTAGCCTAGGTAGTGGCTGCGGATTGCAGAGGTGGGGGAGTCTACCTTGTTGTGAGAGCCAGACTTTCGGGTATCTGATGGATTTCAGCCAAACCACTAGCAAATGTCCAGTAGAAAGCATGAGTCAGAGCGGTTGGGACGCCACGCGACAAGCCGCCCCGGAGATCGTCTGATGTAGGGTCAGGAGGTGCGAGATGGAGACAATGATGTTGGGGACGTGTATAATGTTGCAAACTGGGTTTATGTGGGGAACTTCCGTTAGGTGTTGCATCCCCAGGGCACATGAGCTAGGCACTTCGAGTGGGCTACAAGGCAGCAACGGGAGCACAAAGCTGCGGCCTTTCTCATGGATCCCATGCACACCCGACAGATGACGGCTGGACGGCCCACAATGATCAGCGGCGACGCGGTGAGAAGAGGGAGCGAACGCACGCTTGCGGAAGGTTGCATCCACAAAGCTATGCCCACCCACGCTATGGAGAACAGGGTTGGCATGTGGAGTTTCGGAAATCCCAGGGTGCCGCGCTGGCAGAGAGAATATCTGGCGAATTCGACGCCACGACATCCGAGGCAGGCGCACAGACTTGGAGATGGATGTGTCGACAAGATCGGGGGCCATCAAAGGATTTGGCAAGGGAGAAGTGAACATGTTCGGTGAGGGGGAAATGTTCGCTGAGATGAATGCCAGTGGCGAGAGATTTGGCGAAGCATCTGGCGAGGGAGAAGTGGACATGTTCGTTGAGGGGGACAGGTCCTTCGTTGAAGGAGAGATGGTCCGATTTTTTGAAAAGGAAGATATAGGCTGGTTCTTCATCGAGGGGGGATCTTTCAGATTCATTGTCGGGGGAGTGGCGGACTGGTTCCTTCTGGACGAGGAGATGGACCAACTCCTTATCGGAGGGGAGACGGGTTGATCCCTCGTCGTGCGAGTGATAGCACTGTCTGCAGACAGTCCGAGGGATCGCAGGTGTGGCGAGTCGCCAGCACCACTAGTAACTCGTGAGCGCGGCGGAAGAATACTAGAACCCTTGTCAAGCTCGACGTCTCGCTCGCTTTGCAAGAGAAGGGAGTGAGTCGATGGGGACTTCTCGGTCAGTTTAACCAGAGCGATAATAGTCCTTGCTACACGCGCGGAAGAGTCTGGTGTGGCGTCGATAAGATCGTCGTAGAGGAAGACATCCTCTGGTGGGAGCCCATGTGCGAAGCACGAGTTAATAAACTTTGTAACGTTTGAAGTGCGGAGCATGCCATCCTCAAGTGGGTGGATCCATTCAATCGACCCCGGATGCAATTTATTCATAAATCTTATGGATTCGAAGAAAATTGCATTAGCATTCCATTCCATTCTGGTGGGCGTGTTGTAACTAAGAGAAAAGGGGGGCACTCACTGACAGAGGACATAGCCATCTCGCAACGCCTCGGTGAACACTTTCTGCTCCCTCTCTTCCCCTGTAATACCTTCCAGCGCTCCATGCGCATGTCCATTTCAATTTCCTCCAAGTCACGTGTACCGAGGCCGGTGCTCCGGGGCAACATCTTACAGAGAAGCGAAATCACTGTGCGCACCTCCTCGTTATGCGTGGTGTTTGTAAGGCCAACAGGTAACGGTGACATGTCAACGTCGTTAGGTAGTATGCCGGAGCTGTCAACGCGTGAGCTGGTGTTTTGCCAGTGGGTGCCAAGCATCTATGAGGAAACTACGGCTTACATATGGGATGGTGTTTGAACGGATCTCATCATGCCCGGCGGCGGAGAACGAGAGGAGTACATGGGTCCAGGTGATTTAACCACAGGACTCCCAAGGCCAGGGATCACACGATACCCACTACCAGACGAGGTGGATGGCGGGCCAGGGTCATGGGCCGGCATGGCATGGATAGAGGGTTGGCAGCAGCGCGGGTTTGGCGAAATGGCTGCCTTTGTTTTGAAACCTAAGAGAATGGTCGATGGTTCAGAAATCACAAATGTGGTGTAGACAAAAGGCGTATGCCAACCAAATTTGTACACTGCCAGCTGACATATCCAGTTGTTTCGCCAATGCGGCACACTCTTCTGTGGACGGAAAGGCGGTACGAGCATAGGTAGCATTAAGTACTTCTAACTGACGGGCATCAGAGCGTTTTCTCTTCTTAATGACTGGCTCTGCTTGAGGATCGGGCGGTAGTTCGATGTTCACTCGTGTGATATGAGGGTCATCACGGGAATAGGGATGTTGCGTGGAGTTTCGGGAGTTTGGTATGGTGCGGTCCAAAGGAGCGTGACTCATCTGCATGGACTGAGGCCAGGACGAATTGACCGCTGCGGTTGTGGTCCCTCGAGAAGAACTGTGTCCTGGGTAGGCAGCAGACTCAAGGGATTGATACTGTGGGTAGCCCGACGCAGGAGAAGAAGGCATTGCTTGTGGTGAGCGCATGGTGTCACCCGATGGTTGTAAGTGTGGCATCTGCATGTCAGCATGGGACGTGTAGTATGGCCATCCTTGCCACCTCTCCCCTCGCGTCGGGATGTTCAAGGGCGGGAGCCGCTGATACTCGGCTGCACTGGGGGAAGGCGAGTCTCTGTTGAAGGAGCTATGCGTCTGACCGCTTGAGTGTCTTGTATCGGAAAACTGTGGGCACGAAGGATAAAGATAACCAGGGTATCTGGCCTGCGTTTGCGGCTGGGGAGGTGGGTCTTCACATGGTGGTCAGAGGACGAGGGTGCGATGAATGCCAACGACCAAGATCACGTACGATATTGCTGATCAATTGGTATGGGAGTAGAACGTTGCTGAGTAGGGTAGCAATAATTGGTAGGCCCTGTGGTGAGAGACGCGAAGATTGGGTTCAGATATGTTGGATTGACATTAGATGACAAACCTGGGGAATCAGTGGTTGGGAATGCCACGGTGACTGGGGGTAATGTAGTAGTCCTACCCTGTTCCGGATACGAACCGCTGTGAGAATGGCCACCAGCGGAGCTCCGGCTCGACGACCCTCCGTGATGACTATTGTAATTGGGGTAGGACGACATTGCTAGCTATTACAGAAGGCAAAGAAGAATAACGTAGTGTGATGAGGGACAGGGCTCAGTTATGGGTGGTCTTTGAATAATATGTGCCTTCAAGGGAGCGCGAGGTGGGAATTAACGCCAAAAGCAGTCAGCCTCGAGGTCAGGAGCACTGACGGGTGAAGGGTTCAACGTGTTGCCAGTAGTATGGATGCGAGCTCTCGTCTGCGGGATCGAAAACGTGTCAGTTACCAGTGCAGTATGTAGGGCGAGGAAATGGGCAGGACTGTGTATGGATGCACTGAAAACGAAACGAGTCGAGGTGTGACGACCGGGCTCCTGTAATATAAGCCGATCTATGCCAAACTATGGGAAACTACGACACGATGGGATCTCCGGACTGTGTATGACAGAGCACCCCCCGGACGGGTTCCTTAGGTGCTGCGAGAAGGGAGGTCCATGTACTTTACCCAAGTAGATCATTTTCGCGTGGCCACGGCCCTGTTTCTGCGACCAAAAATATGGGTAGGCGCAAGAAATGATCGGCATGGGCCTGGGAAGGTCAAGTCGCCGTCGCAGCTCGGAGTCAGAAGTGGAAAAAAAATTTCAACTAGCTGTGGAACAACTTGTCGTTGACTGGATTAGGGGAGAGAGGGACACGTCGCAACCAGGAAGTGCTGTTGATGACGGGGCCAGCCACAAATTAAAGAAGAGGTTACGGCTGGATCATTTGAGAGGGTGCTACGGCCACTGCAAAAGGAAAACTCCAGTTCCAAAGTCAAACGGCTCGCGGTGCTCCGTCAGCCGGCGTTTCCGGCACGTGTCTTGTGGCGTTACGCATGGTCGCGGACTCGCGGCGGGTCGCCGCCTGCTTCGTAAAGCTCAGCCACTTCAGCCAGCATCACCGGCCTCAGAGACGTCCTACCTGGCCCCGGGCACCCCGCACCCGTTTGCGATCTCCCTACCCCCGAAGGCCAGCAGACCTTCCAGACCCTTGCCCACCCCCCCGGTCCCGTAAATCCTCTCGGTACCCCGGATCACAATCATCTGTACTCCCTTGCCAATCCTTATCGCGGTCCTCTTTCCCGTCCTCCGTATCCCCCCTCTGGCCCGCCCCATCTTGTTGACAGCGAACCTCCAACTGCTACATCACGTGGAGGCACTCTATTACGCACTTGGCAAGGAGTTTTCCGATTTATTGGCGCTAATCACAACTCCATCCCCTTCTTGATTTCTTTGGGGAGCAGCTGCAGATCCTTCTCCGGCTGTAGTAGCTGGTCCGAGATACGAGGATTTACCTGAATCCAATCATGTTCCTCCCGTTCAATTTTCCTCACCAGCCGTCAGCTTGCCGTCCCCCGGCCCCGTGTCTTCAAAGAAGGGAAGGCGGATTAGACATGGTGTCTAAACCTACGGGTTTTGTGTACATGTGCGATCGCTGCGTCCCCATCTCATAGCCTCAACTTGGGCCACCCATTTAGTGCATGCATCTGACGCCGATCAGGCGGAGGCCTTTTTGACTCATTGGGGTCCTGATGGCCTTGGCAAACTGGGCGGTGAGCATCCCTCTCCCCGGAACATATTTCCTTTTCTTACCATCATTATTTATTCCTGTGTTAGACCCGCGTTGGGCTACACCTATCAAGACTCGAGTACGAGAGGCAAACCAGGCTCGTGCGATTAATGAGGTCGTGAACGCGCTCAAGCCGGAACAGCAAACAGCGAATGGAGAGGATTCTCCTTTACTTGTGGTCAACGGCATTAGCACCCAAAAGTTCGTCTGTAATCACTGTGGCCGCGAGGGAGAATGTGCGCTTCTCTACCGCTGAGGGCCTTCCTGGCCGTCCCGGAAACTCCACCATCAGATGAGGTGGTCTTGTGGCTCATCCTGAGCAAGAGCTAGAGGGGACGTGTCCGATTCACGGCCTTCCGAGAACATCTCTCCCCTTTCGAACCAAAAAGGGTTGTCACGCCGTCCCTTACAACGCTGGAGAGGGCCGTATCGGCTAGAATATAATTCGAAAACCTTGACTTCCCTCTGCCTCGCCAACCACCTTCCCGGGAGTGACTGTTGGCTATGGAAAGGGACACTTATGCTGAGTATGGGTCTGATGATTAGAAAAGAGGGGGACTCATTGACGCTCTAGTCTAGCGTGTTCAATAGTAACGACAGAAAGGATTATATCCGGCCTTGTACCTATGTGTCGAATGAGTCCATTCTACTCCGAGGGCAACACGAATTCCCGCCTTACAGTACGTCGCGTAGGGCAGATTTGCCTAACGTGAATGTTGCTTCGCTTTTGCGGGCGTTCGGGCGCATTATGGCCGACAGCGCGGTGAGGACAGCTCCGTCGGCACAGTGACGCAAACGATGCTGTGACCGTACCCGGACCCCGCCGTTCGCCGTTGCACTCGAGCTCTCGCGACATCGGTACGTACGTTCCCCGCCCCCCTTTTTCGGCTCGAAGAATGCCCGAGCTCTCCATGTTTGTGGGAATCTCCATGCACACGAATGTTTGGGCGTAGGGCGGTCATCACGTGTCAGCAATAATTCACATTGGATCGACTCCCGGCGGACATTGATGGAACCTGCTCCTCCAACACAAACACCGGTGCTACTAACTTAGCAGTATAGTTACCTCTTCCCTTTTCAGCATTCCAGCATGTTACAGAGAGTTCCACTACGGAATACAACACCGCTCAGCAATAATGAAAGAAAAGCCATCTGTTCGTTACTCGAATCCAGTCGCCCTGCCAGTGACCCCGGCCCGGAGTCGACGACATAAGGATGCATCGAAGGCACCTGAATGAGGATCAAAAAAACCATAATGGATCGGAGATGAGGGAAGATGATGGGTATGACACTAGCGCGTAGTGATGTAGGGTGGTTCTCAGCACAAACTGAAAGAAGACTGCGCTCACGGGATGCCAGTTCCCGAGCGCTATTACAAGTGATATAGTTTAATATGATACGACAAACCGCGGTGAGAATGGCCACCAGTGGGGCTCGGCCTCAACGACATCAGCAAAATGTCAAAATTAAATTCAGGTTTCCGCTGGTTTTCACTCGTTTCCAAGTTTCTGGAAACTGGAAACTTGGAAACCCGGAAACTTAGACTGACAATGGCAAAGTATGACATAGAAAACCTTTTTAAAATGAAAAAAAAAAGTGGTTTAATCAGCACCTTACAACTTGTACATAGAGTTTCCGGAAAATGGGACATAAGTTTCCGGGTGTCCAGGTTTCTGGGTTTCCAGTAGTTTTTCATGGTTGCTCAACTTGAGCAACTACCGGATTTCAAATTTCATGTTTACTGATGGACCCTCCGTGTTGACTATTGTAATTGGGGTAGGACGACATGGCCAGCTATTACAGAAGGTAAAGAAGAAGAATAACCAAGTGAATAACGTAGTGTGATGAGGGAGTTTGGTGGTCTTTACATAATATGTGCCTTATAAAGGGGAGCGTGAGCGGGAATAACGCCAAAAGCAGTCAGCCTCGAGGTCGAGGAGCACTGATGTACTGATGGCTGAAGGGTTCAACGTGTTGCCCGTGGTATGGGTGGGAGCTCTCATCTGCGGGATCGAAAACGTGTCAGTTACCAGTGCAGTAGGTAGGGCGAGGAAATGGGCAGGACTGTATCACTGAAAAAAACGATCGAGGTTGTAACACGATGGAATCTAAGATGGGATTTCCGGATTGTGTATGACAGAGCACCCCCGGACGGGTTCCTTAGGTGCTGCGGGAAGGGAGGTCCATGTAGTTCATCAGCAAGATGCAATTTACTAGGACTTACTAGGGTACCTAGCGTCACTAGACGTGACTAGCCCTAGAACGGTCTAGTTGTCCCACGGTCCATCCAGTCACATCGGGTGCTTCTAGTCACATAGTAACGCATTCTATTGCTAGATTTCAGATACACTTCTAGATCACGATCTAGACAGTCTAGTCATTCCAGTTCCCATCTAGTTCTCTAGTCATGCCAGTGCTACTCAGAGATGGAGTGAAGGCAAACATTATTGTGCCTCGCGGTGGCAGTGGGGATGCCACAGCACTTAATAACAATTTATTTCATGGCACTACTTGTGTACAATTTTTACATGTCCTCGCGAAGTTCGATGCAGCGGAGTCCACCTGTGCTCACTGTGGGCTGTTGCCCCTACCCCGTCCTCGAGCAGGACTGCAATACTCACACACCCCCAGTCCAACGCCCGATGCAAGGGTGTCCACTCACATTTGTCCCGGGCAGTTGCACAAAGCAGGCAACCACTGACGGCAGAGTGTGGTGCAAAGGGGGGACAGTGGAGGGCATAGCCGCGCACCTTAAAAGTGTGCGAGGTCAGCCTGTTTGTCAGCGGTGGGGATGGTGGGAGCGTAAGACATCAAATGGGGGAGCAGAGGGAACAGACGCAACACTGGTCCGGAGGTAGTGTCCGACGCGAAGATGTACTTGATTCCTCTTGGGCCGACAGAAGGCGAAGTCAGTGCGCGACGCTGCTACATTTTCTGCAGCGTCGTGGGCTGGGAAGGTGTGTTGACCTGCAGAGTTGGTTAGTCTGTCAGCGACACGCCGACACAGAAGCAGGCAGCATGGTGTCATGCAAAGGGAGGACGACACAAATGGCGCACTGGCAGGGACACGGAAGGAAAGGCAAAGGGTGAAACATACGAAAGAGAAGACGGGCACAATGTAAAGCCATCGCCTCGGTGTCACTATCGGCCTCGCCATCATCCGAGTCTGACTTGCCGATGTATGCCGGTCCCGTAAATCCTCTCGGTAAGGCGGTACCCCGGATCACTTGCCAATCATTAACGCAATCACGTTTGGTTGCAGGTTTTGTGTGTGTCGCGTGGCGCGCGCACCTGGTCCGGTCGCGCATGCGTGACCTCCACGCGGTCACTGGCACACGAGGCCTCGACGGGGACGTGTAACGTGTTGAGATAGGCCGATGAGGTGACCGAGTGGGACGCTGACCATGACGACGGGTATCGCGGCGTCGGCCCGACACTGTACACTGCAGTCATCACCTCCCTGTGTGTCAGGTGTGCGGAATACGACGGACTGGACACCTTCGGAGAACCCGTCAGCGGCGCCGTGAGAAGTATCAAACGCTTCCCGATGAGGCTATACCACATCCAAATGGTCGTCAACCGCTCCTACTCTCTCCCCCGGTCCTATCGACGCGACGGCCAAGACGTCTCGGCTACATAACACGTTGACATCGCCACCAGCAACCGCCCCGGCAATCCCTTTTCCACACCCATTTTCTACCATTTTCTTCTATAGCATGTACTCACTCGCTTACCTCTTTTCGTCAGTACTAACTCGTTTTCGATCCCCAATGCGGCCCTGACGCATCGCCCATCGACGGCCCTTCCTGTCTTAGAAACTGACTCTCTATTCCATGCCCAACAACAAGTTAGTCATAGCAGGGCGGTGTCGGTCCGTGTGAGAACCGCTACTCTCTCGTCACTCGACGTGTGCCCGCGTTTCCCGTCTCGGCAGTCTTGTCTCGTCTCTCGCCTTGCCTCTGGTCCTCTCGTCTCGTTCCCACTCTCATTCGCCTTCATCCTCCCTCGTTTCTCGTTCCCAGTTTACCACCCTCTTCTCGTTCTCGTTCCCTTCCCCGCTCTCGTCCTCGTCTGCCGCCCTCCGCCTTCCGCCCGTCACCCTCCGCTTCCATCGCATGCCATCCGCCGTGCCTTGTGAGGACGGGGACCACGCCGCCTCATGCAGTGGCGTGCGCCCATACTTGTCCTGGGCCGTCGCATCCGCGCCCGCTTCGAGAAGTGCTTGTACGACCTCCATGACTTGTGAGGACGAGGACCCCGCCGCCTTTGCAATGGAGTGCACAAGCACTCCTCCTGGGCCTTCACATCCGCGCCCCCTTTGAAAGGTGCTCGCACGACCTCAATGGCTTGTGAGGACGAGGACCCTGCCGCCTCATGCAGTGAACTGCGCCCATACTTGTTTAATGATTGGGGCATGCTTTTCATACTCTTTTCTAAACCGACACAAGTGTGCGTCCAACTCAGTTACTTGGCTCGCTCTACTTCATTTTCCCATCATAAAACTTTTCCCCTACTCCCGAAAACCTTCGTTTTCAACCAAGGGGATTTTCCTTGGATTCTCAGCTCACCGCGAAGACGCGGTTATCGCGTGCCCGGTAGTTAGGCCCTTCCCCACCCGGATCTCCCTAAGTTTAGACTCGCGGGTATCTGATGGAATTCAGCCCAAGCCACTGGCAAATGTCCAGTTGAAAGGATGTGTCAGAGCGGTTGGGACGCCACGCGACAAACCGCCCCGGAGATCGTCTGATGCAGGGTCAGGAGGTGGGAGACGGAGACAATGATGTTCGGGACGTGCATAATGTTGCAAACTGTGTTTACATGAGGTACTTCCGTAAAGTGTTGCACCCCGCGGGCACGCGAGCCATGCACTTCGAGTGGGCTACAATGCAGCAACGGGAGCACAAGGCTGCGGCCTTTCTCATGGATTCCATGCACCCCCGACAGATGACGGCTGGACAGTCCACGATAACGATGATCAGCGGGGACGCGGTGAGAAGAGGGAGCGAACGCACGCTCGCGGAAGGTTGCATCCACAAAACTATGCCCGCCCACGCTACTGGGAACAGGTTTGGCACGTATAGTTCCGGAGATCCTAGGGCGCTGTGCTGGAAAAGGAGAGAAAAACTGGCTAATTCGATGCCACGACATCCGAGGCGGGCGCACAGACTTGGAGGTGGATGTGTCGACAAGATTGGGGACCATCGTTAAGAGTTGCCCGGTGTCGTATTTCGACTGCTTGCTCTTCATATCATCAGGGATGGAATTGGTGTCTGGGGTTTGCATTTCCTATGGGTCCGTGGGGGTTCGGTTCATATCAGGCAAACTGCGCAATCACGGATTGATGATTTGGCTTCGTCATACCTTGTTCGTTCCATGCTTCAACCACTCATGCTCGAATAGTTCCTCGACACTAGGTCGGTGCGCCGGAACCCTTTGGAAACACTCTTCCAGAAAGGAGATGAGTGGACGAGAAAAGTCCTCGGGAATAGGTGGGTAATCGTCCACGGCTATCCGGAACCTCACTATCGTAGCAAGTGGCTCAACAAAACAGCCCAGTAAACACTGTGGATGACGCACCTAACTGTATGTTGGGGATGTCTCCATAGGGTGGCTGTCCGGTTAACAACTCGATGACTGTGCATCCAAGAGACCAAATGTCAGATTTTGTTGAGGAGCCGGTCTGCTCGATGATCTCAGGTGCAGCCCAGTTGGGCGCACAGGGGATATTCCTGATCTCGCCCCCGAGAGCAAGCCGATTGAGTGAGAGGCCAAAATCTGAGAGCTTCACGCTCCCAACATTGGTCGTAAAGATATTCGCGGCCTTGAGGTTACCGTGTACGATGCCATTGCTGTGGAGGAAATCCAGACCCTCGAGAATCTCGACTACGTAATTTGCTGCCAGCGTCTCATTGATCTTGCCAGATAACTCAAGCTTCTCCTTGAGCGAATCATTCTCGGCGTACCTACCAGTGATACCACACGGAAATCAGTCATCAAGACGGGCAGCAGTCGCAGGAAGCGAAAGGAATGGAGGGGCAAAAACGTTTGGGTGGGGAACGTACTCAATCACAATCTTGAGGGTATGCTCGTCCCGGGCCATGCCCTCATACTTGACGATGCTTGGATGTGACAACCGTTTGACCAAGTCAATTTCCTCCATCATTTGGGTAATATGTCTTTCCTTCAACCTGACGAGCCTGACAGACTTCACTGCAACAGTCTGCACTGTTGTTAAATTGAGCGAGTGATAGACGGGTCCCCAAGATCCACGTCCGATACAATCTCCGACATACTAAGACAAACCACAATCAGCCAACTCGCAAGAAGACTTAAAGATGGAGCACTGACAACTTGTGTCCATGTCTTCACAGCCTCCCCTACGGCCACAGTCTGCGGCTCGTCACGATCTCCTATCGCACCCCGCGGTTTGAGATCATTTGGGGCCGCACATCTATCCAAAGCGATGGGGAAGACCCTCTTATATTGCGCGGCGCTGACATTTATGTTACTTGGTGTGACGAATTGCTTCATCCTCGAGGGGGCGATGGATCGATTACCTGTCGAGGGTGGAAGAGACATATTCTTGGTTGGGGCGGAGATGGATACCAGTGGCGAAAGATTTCGTGAGGGATTTGGAAAGGGAGAAGTGGACATGTTCGTTGAGGGGGAGATGATCGCTGAGATGGATGTCTGTCGTGAAAGATCCGGCGAAGGATTTGGCAAGGGAGAAGTGGACATGTTCGTTGAAGGGGCGATGATCGCTGAGATGGATGCCTGTCGTGAGAGATTTGGCGAAGGATTTGGCAAGGGAAAAGTGGACCTTTTCGGTGAGGAGGGAAAGTTCGCTGAAATGGGTGCCAGTGGCGAGAGATTTGGCGAAGGATTTGGCAAGGGAGAAGTAGACATGTTCGTTGAGGGGGAGATGATCGCTGAGATGGATGCCTGTCGTGAGAGATTTGGCGAAGGATTTGGCAAGGGAAAAGTGGACATGTTCGGTGAGGGGGGAATGTCCGCTGAGATGGATGCCAGTGGCGAGAGATTTGGCGAAGGATTTGGCAAGGGAGAAGTGGACATGTTCGTTGAGGGGGAGATGATCGCTGAGATGGACGCCTGTCGTGAGAGACTTGGCGAAGGATTTGGCGAGGGAGAAGTGGACATGTTCGTTGAGGGGGAAATGTTCTTCGTTGAAGGAGAGATGGTCCGATTTTTCGCAAAGGAAGATATGGATTGGTTCTTCATCGAGGGGGACCTTTCAGATTCATTGTCGAGGGAGAGGCGGACTGGTTCCTTCTGGACGAGGAGACGGACCAACTCCTTATCGGAGGGGAGACGGATCGATCCCTCGCCGTGTGAGTGATAGTACCGTCTGCAGACAGCCCGAGGGATCGCAGGTGTGGCGAGTCGTCAGCGCCACCAGTAACTCGTGAGCGCAGCGGAAGAATACTGGAACCCCCGTCGAGCTCGACGTTTCCCTCGGTTTGCAAGAGAAGGGAGTGAGTCGATAGGGACTTCTCGGTCAGTTTGACCAGAGCGATAATAGTCCTTGCTACACGCGCGAGAGAGTCTGGTGTGGCATCGATAAGGTCGTCGTAGAGGAAGACATCCTCCCGCGGGAGGCGGTGTGCGAAGCACGAGTTGAGAAACTTTATAACGTTTGAGGTGCCATCCTCAAGCGGGTGGATCCATTCAATCGACCCCGGACGCAACTTATTCATAAATCTTATGGATCCAAAGAAAATTGCGTTAGCATTCCGTCCCGCTGGGTGTGTCGTAACCAAGAGAAAAGGGGGGCACTCACTGGCAGAGGACATAGCCATCGCGCAACGCCCCGGTGAACGCTTTCCGCTCCCTCTCTTCCCAATAAACCCCGGTTTCTTCCCACCCACGCTCCAGTCGAGCAAGCGCTCCCATGCGCTTTTCAATTTGCTCGTCACGTGTACCGAGGCCTGCCAGTGTGCTCCGCCCCAGCTGCAACATCCAAGGAGTCCTATCTTAGTTTTCGTTGAGTCTCATCAAATCACGTGCTGACCTTTGACCAGTCAAGTCAGAATGGTCACTGACTTTCCCACACCCTGTCAGTACGCGGTCAGACCGGTCAGACCTGGTAACGAAGAACACTGCTTCTAGTTCTAGCTGTGACGGCTTTGGCCCGGCCTGTCATCTAAGTAAGCCAAAGCCACCTCGGGGCTTTCAGGCCAAGCCGGGCCGGAACAACATAGTTCAACGGATATGCCGCCGTGCGCAGCAGCGGCCCGCTAGCACAAGTCGTAACTAGGGGAACTAGGGGTGCCTAGTCTAGTGCATCTAGTGACATGTCGTCTTGCTGATGCACTGCCTGCACTACTGTAGCTGCACTGCCCACATGTGTCAGGTCAGCCATGTGAAGTTTTAAAATAGGCCGTTAATGGGGGTGTCCGAACGGGTCCCGTCTGAACGAGGGGTTAGCGCGGTCAGCCACAGTAGTCGGTTGTACTGCTCCCATGTCACCCGTTGGCAGTGGTGACAGCTCACGTACTGGATTGCATGGGAAATGCACAAGATAACAAGAAGGCAGTGTCTAGGGTTCATCCCTGAATTGACTGCCCCATCTGGCGTTGGCTGTCCTCTATTCAGGAGTCATCAGGAATCAAGTATAAAACAGCAACTTGAAAGTGACACATCAACAAATATTCAACCCTCCAGAACGCTTTGCCGCCGCCTTGTGCAATCACACGCCAGTACCCTCGTCGCTTCTCGCTTTAGTATACTTTCACTGGCCCCATTAGCAAAACACCTGTTCACGCGTCAAGTGCTTTGGCATACTACGCAACGACTCACTCCTTTCTCTCGCACAGTAGGGGCTACTTCAAGCTCGACGAGGATTCCAGTATTCTTCCGCTGCGCTCACGAGTTGCTACTGGCATTGGCGACGACTCGCCACATATGCAATCCCTCGGGCTGTCTGCAGACGGTGATATCACTCACTTGACGAGGGATCAACCCGTTTCCCCTCCGACAAGGGACCAACCCGTCTCCCCCCCGACGAGGGGTCGACCTATCTCCCCTCCGATAAGGAGTGGGTCCACCACCTCTTCCAGAAGGAACCAGTCTGTCTCTTCCTCGACAAGGAATCTGAAAGGTCCCCCCTCGTTGAAGAACCAATTCATATCTCGCTTTTCGAAAACTCGGTCCATCTCTCCTTCAACGAGGAACATGTCCCGTTCGACGAACATGTCCCTTTCAACGGCCGGGTCCCCCTCATCGACCGGGTCCCCCTTAACGAACATGTACGTGCCAGTGACCACGTCTCCCTTGCCAAATCCTTCGCCAAATCCCTCGCCACCGGTATCCATCATCCCCTCAACGAACAATATGTACATCCCACACTCGTCAAAGAATCAGAATATGTCTCTCCCACCCTCGACAGGTAATCGATCCATCGCCCCCTCGAGGATGAAGCAATTCGTCACACCAAGTGACACCAATGTCAACAGCGCGCACACTGAGGGGGAGACCTTCTACTTCCCTTTGGATGCGATAGTAGATGGTGCTGAGCTGCGGAGTGTGGTCGTAGGAGAGAAGATCATGAAGATGACTCAGAGGACATGGATACATGTTGTCAGTGCTCCATCTTTTTGCAGTCTCCTTGGGAGTTGGCTGAATGTGGTTTGTCTTAGTCTGTCGGACGTTGCATCGGACGTGGATCTTGGGGATCTGTGTATCACTCGCTCAATTTGAAGACAGGGCAGACTGTTGCAGTAAAGCTTGTCAGGTTGAAGGAAAAACAGATCACTCAACTCATGGAGGAAATTGACTTGGTCAAACAGCTGTCACATCCAAGCATCATTAAGTATGAGGGCATGGCCCGGGACGAGGACTCCGATACCCTCAGGATTGTGCTTGAGTACGTTCCCCACCCAAAGGGTTTTGCCCCTCCCTTCCTTTCGCTTCCTGCGACTGCTGCCCGTCCTGGTCACTGACTAGTACTGACTTTCCGCATGGTATCACTGGCAGGTACGCCGAGAATGATTCGCTCAAGGAGGAGCTTGAGTTATCTGGCAAGATGGATGAGACGCTGGTAGCAAATTACGTAGTCAAGATTCTCGAGGGTCTAGATTTCCTCCACCGCAATGGCATCGTACACGGTAACCTCAAGGCCGCGAATATCTTTACGACCAATGTCGGGAACGTGATGCTCTCGGATTTTGGCCTCTCACTCAATCGGCTTGCTCTCAGGGGAGAGATCAGCAACATCTCCTGTGCACCCAACTGGGCTGCACCTGAGATCATCAGACACACGGATTCCTCAATAAAATCTGACATTTGGTCTCTTGGATGCACAGTCATCGAGTTGCTAACCGGGAAACCACCATATGGAGACATCTCCATGCAGTCAGGTGCGAGAACCCTTTCATAATGTTTACTAGGTTGTTTTGCTGAATCACGTAAAACCTGCTACGATAGTAAGGTTCCGGTTAGGCTTGAGCTGTTGCCCGCCTATTCCTGAGCACTTTTCTCGTCCACTCACCTCGTTTCTGAAGGAGTGCTTCCAAAAGATTCCGGAGCACCGACCTAGTGTCGAGGAACTACTCGAGCATGAGTGGTTGAAGCATGGAACGCAAAAGGTATGGCGAAGCCACGTCATCAACCCATGATCGCGCAGTTTGCCTGATATGAACCGAAACCCCCACGGGCCCATAGGACATGCAAACCCCAGACACTTATTCCATCCCTCATGGTGTGAATAGCGAGGAGCCGAAGAACGACACCTTGCAACACTCGGTCCCCGATCTTGCCGACATTCCTGATGGTGTGAATAGCGAGGAGCCGAAGAACGACACCTTGCAACACTCGGTCCCCGATCTTGCCGACATTCCTGATGGTGTGAATAGCGAGGAGCCGAAGAACGACACATTGCAACACTCAACGATGGTCCCCGATCTTGCCGACACATCCATCTCCAAGTCTCGCACGCTTCGGATGTGGTGGCATCGAATTCGCCCAGTTTTCTCTCCTCTACCTGCGCAGCGCTACCCGAGGATCTCTGGAACTCTACATGCCGAACCTGGCTCTCATAGCGTGGGCGGGCATAGCTTTGTGGGTGCAACCTTCGCCAAGCGTGCGTTCACACCCTCTTCTCACCACGTCGTTGCTGATCATCGTGGGACGCCCAGCCGTCATCTGTCGGGTGTGCCCGGAATCCATGCGAAAGGCCGCAGCCTTGTGCTCCCGTTGCTGTCTTGTGGCCCACTCGAAGTGCATCGCTCGCGCGCCCGCGGGATGCAACGCCTAACAAAAGTTCCCCATGGAAGCCCAGTTTTCGACACTATGCACGTCCGAACATCATTGTTTCTGTTTCGCACCTCCTGACCATGTGTCAGACGAACTTCAGGGCGGCTTGTCGCGTGGTGTCCCAACCGCTCTGACTCCTTCCAACTGGACGTTGCCAGTGATTTGCCCGAAACCCATCAGAAACCCGAAAGTCTGGCTCTCGCAACGAGGTAGACTCCCCTACCTCTGTACTCTGCAGCCACTACCGAGGCTACATCACGGCGATAAGATTCCTGGAGTATATATCAAGTCTCGAGAGCAGCGTCTCCAGTACACTAGTTTGGCACCACTCGATTTTAGTACCCTTAGCATTAGGATACCTACTGATCGTTCGTTCCGAGCTAGCAGCATGCTCAGCTCATTCATGCCCACTTATATACCGTAGCTAGTGATCAGCCACCTCAGTTCTCGAGCCCGCACGCACTTGAGCATCCCCACTCATTACATGTTAGATTATCCAATGTACTTACATGAAGTAGATAGCCTGTATCGTCCTCATCTAAGTTCTAGGACGATCCCCGGCACGCATCACCTTACCTTGAACTCACCAACACCAGCTTTCTACACTTGCATCACGCCCATCGTCGAGAACTGGGAATGCCCAGTTGAAGACACATGCCTGTGGGATTTACATAGAGTATAAGGTAATGCGTTGACAGAATCAAACGCATGCACACATCGCGTTACTTGCAAAGCTAGGACTCGGACGGGTTCTCGGCATCCACATGTCGGAGAATATTGAAGTGTGGGTGTAGGCGCTCGCACAACTGGAGCGTGCGTAGGAAGGGGGAAAAATCGGGGTTTTTGCCAATGGGAACGTGTCCCAATTTGCTACGTCAAGTTCCGGGATGAGTATGAGCGCTGGTGTGATGCGGGGAGTGAGGGAGTGGAAAAGTATCAAGTTAGCCATATCGCAATGTAATGAGCCAAAGCACGCGAGTGAGTTCAGTTCGGAAGAAATATATTCCAAAAAAACAAAAAGGAAGAGAGAGAAGTAGTCCTCCTCGACGATGGTCAGAAAGAGGGGGGATCGACGCTCTAGTCCAGCGTGTTCAATAGTAACGACAGAAAGGATTATATACAACCGACATTGTACTTGTACAGTTGTACTTAAGTCAGAACAAGGATCCCGGATGCGTTGAATGAGTCTGAAGAATGAGTCTGAGGGTAACACGAATGCCTGCAGTGCCTTGCTGTACCGCCCCTGGATTGGGCCGATTGGCCGAACGTAAATTTTGGTTTTGCAGGGGACTCGGGCGCATGATGGCCGACAGCGTAATGGTGATCATGTGGGCCTCGCGCGGGGAAGACAGCTCCACTGCGTGCAAATAAGGCTTTTCTCTAGGGGAAAGTCTAAATAAAACCCTGTGAAGTGTTACTGTAAACAATTATCAGACTTATTTCTTGGAAAAACTTAATGAAAAAAAGTTTAACTAATTCTAAGTAATTTTCGGCAAGCCAAGCCAAAAACAGGCCAAAAATGAAATAAACTTAAACTCCATTCTGAGTTTTTTCTGCGGACTATTTTGGGAAAATAAAGTCTGATAATTGTTTAACATTTCACAGGGTTTTATTTAGACTTTTTCTTAGAGAAAAGCCTTATTTGCACGCAGTGCTCCGTCTGCACCGTGACGCTCTCGAAGGCGCGTGCCAGACGTTGACGCGTTGACGACCGGACCCAGCCGCCGCGCTCGAGTCTCGGGACATCGGTACGTCACGGCCCGTTTCCCTCCGAAACCCTTTTTCGGCTCGAAGAACGCCCGAGCTCCTCTCGTGTTCGGGGAATCTCTGATGCACGCGCGCGTTTGGGCGTAGGTCGATGAGGTATTTATACAGATTGCATTCACGCCGCCTGTGAGTATATATGCACGTTGCTGTGCGCTTTTGATATTTTACTGAGGCGATTTCTCCCTTTGCCGCGTGGTCGCTTCGTCGGTCGTCGGTCGCCGGTCCCGCAACCCCCACCGGGCGACATACAGGACGTCATCGCGTCATCTGGCATTCAGCCGCACGCCGAGTCGACAGAATCGAACGCACTTCTCGACCCATCATAGGTTCGGGAGGACACACCTCAACTTGACGCGTACCGCCGCATCTGACGACGCGCGTCTCCTCCTTCCTCCCTCCTCCCTCCTCCCTCCTCCCTCCTCCCCTGCCCCGCTCCCTTCTCCTGTCCCTAATCCTGAGGTGGGTGAAGACTCGCGCGCGCTAAATACGAAGAGGCCGGCGGACGCTGCGTCCGAGTCGAATTCGATCACGCGCGCCGCTGGCAGGGGCAGCGGCGGCATCGAGCGGCGGGTTCGCCGGCTTCGTGCACGCGGGGCTCTGCATCATGGCATCCCTGGTCTTGATACCGTCTGGCGCGCTGTTGGCGCGGTACGCAAAGGTGACGGGCAGTGCTGCCACTTTGACCTGCACCAAATTTGCAGTTCGGCGTCGGTGCGTTCTCTACCTCTCTTGCTTACTGTTCATTCCGATTGTCTTTGATGATGCTCGCGCGCGGGCCGTACATACCCCTCAGCTCCCAAGGTACCTATCACACTGCCCGCGTCGTGACGTAGGCGGGTTTACCGTTGCTTGACTCGTACACCTGCGTTGCCTCACTGGTCTACCCGTACCATCCGACGCGTCCAACCCGACTTGAATCTTGCCTCCGGAGCGCGGGCTCACCTTGCAGGTTTCTACTCCTTCATCTCTTTGGGCCCCGTCCGAGTCATCCCTGCGTACTTTCGCGCCCTCATTAAGGCCTCACTTCTAGTCCGAGGAAATTTCGTTGCCGAGACAAAGCCCAAGCCCCGGCCCATGTCGTCCTCCTTCCCAAGTCCCAGCAAGTGTTTCCTTCATTCCCTTGGCCACAGCACTCCTCGCCTTGCAGAGCGAAATACTAATGCCCTTTGTTTTCTTGAATTTGAATTCGCAAGACGTGCTTCTCTGCGGTCTTGCTGATATCGCCCATGTGACTACGTCATAGATCTGGTGTTTTAGCCTCGGTACATCATGCCCACTTTTCTGTCTGGAAAATGTTCTCGACTCCTGTCCTTGGCTGTGCTATCAACGAATCGCTTGAGGAGAAATCCGTCCTTCGAATATCCGACGAGGAATCGCACCGACTCTACCTCCTTGGTCAAGCAGTTCACCACCTCACGGCCGACAAACTAGACCGGCATTCCCTTCACGATCAAGTTATATTTGCCTGTGTCTCGTTACAGTACGAAGTACTCAAATCGTCGACCCACAAGCACTTCATCTACAACGCAAATATGTCCAATTATCCTCGACGAATCGCACCCCTGACAAGAACCAGTCCATCTCTTCTCTCAAAGAACCCAGTCAGACCATCTGAACGACAAAACGGATCATCACTACCTTGAAAAAGTTCTTGGAGTCAGTTGGTCTCTTCGCCAACGAAGATTGTATTCCTCTCATTCCCAAACAAGCAATCAGCTCATCGCCCCCTCGAGTATGACACGACCCATTACCCCGAGGAAAGACAATCTTAACGGCGTGTCGGACGCGCCTAGTATCAATATCAGCGATGGGTATAGCACCAGTGATAGGTTGCGGTCGCACGACGTAGTGCTGCAGAAAAGCGTCGAAATATTAGGGCACGCATACACTAGCGTGTCATGCGGAGACCAGGCGGCCCGGCTTTCTCTCTTTGGCGACGTAGTGTGTCAAAATGTTTGTACCAGGGGAGAACCAAGGCTAAGGAGAGGAGCGCAATGTGTCACATCGGCTATTGAATGATTGATTCCAAGGGTGTCTCAGCACCTGTAGGCTGACAGCGGTTACAAACCCCTCTTCGCTCTTCCCGAACTGCAGAAAGGAGTTAGAACAAGCTACCTACATTCTCGAGTGTTCACCACAGCGCAGTATTTACGGCATAATTGCTACACTGGTGCTAGTAGTTGGGCCAACAATGCCACGGACGCGCGGTGAGTGCGAGCCAGATATCGTATAGGACAACGCGGCATGAACTTTATCAGGCTGTCAATGCACCTCCAGTGAGATCATCAAGGTACAGGACTACGGCCTCAAGCTTCGAGCATTATTTCCGAATATACACGAAAACGAGGTGTGAAGTCAACCACCTTGTGACGAGAACATATTCAGGTTTGTACTCCAATGGTTTCAGAGTATAACCAAACCACAGAGTCCCGCCATCTTTGAGCTTGAGTATCCTCGTTGCAGATAGGTGCGGCCAGAAAATGACCGCTTCGTTTCATTGAGGTGACCAAGGGGACAGCCAGGAATTTAATCAGAAAGCCCCGGTGCTTGGAATAGCATATATAAGACTTCTTTAGCAGGAGGACTTGTGCATGGTAACGAAGTTCTCATGACGCTTTCGGAGGTCTTCGAAAGTCTGGTAGCTTGTGGGAGGTATTGAACGACATAGCGGACATCAGTACTGCAGCGGCCGGTTACAGTTCAGGTGTGGTGTGAGGCCATGTGACATCGCCGGCAACTTCCGTGATTCTACGTCGTCGTCCCCCCTTGGCAACATCTCCTTGCAGAGCAGCGAAATGGCTGTGCGCACCTCCTCGCTATGTGGGCCCATAGGTAAGGGTGACATGTTAACGTTGTCAGGTAGTATGCCGAATCTGTTGACGCTTGAGCTGGTGTTTTGCCAGTGGCCTGCGAAGGTATACTAAAGCCTTGACTAAAGCGACGAGAGGTGGGTGGATATGCTGGTCCACGTAAGGGTGCTGCGTGCTTGCACAGGGAAGCGGCAAGGCGTTCGGGAGGGCCGAATGCTAGATGTAGACGGCTATACGACGGGTAGTAGACAATTTAATAGAGAAGTTGAGGCGTGTTACTTTTTATACTCCCGAGATATGACTCCTGAGCACGGGACAAGGACGGCGAACACCAGGTAGGACAGTCAATTCAGGCCGTTAACGTATGAACCCTACTAAACACCTAAACACCGCATTCCTGCGCATCATTTCCAGTGCGCGAGCCCAGCGCCGCAAAGTGACATGTGGAGCAGTGCGACTGCGACTGCGGCAGTGCCCGGCGAACGTGACGTAAGCCACCAACTGCCACCAACGACTTCCACACTTTCCAAATAACAATTCGTCACTCTTAACTTACTAACTTACGTTTGTTTTAGAAAAATATCTCAAGAAGCTATTGGGAATGACATCGACGCTGCCAGACCCTCCAAGACCTCCGTACACATCGTGAGAACCTTGGTCCCCTTTGCATAAGTCCTGCTGCTCTAAAGAAATCTCATACATGCTATTCACAAGTAAGGATGCCGCAGTCCGTTCAGAACCAAAGTTCAAACCCAAACTTTTCTGAACTGGACCGAAGTTAAGTTCGGTGCAAGATTCGGTGGTGGTGCAGAACTGGACCACAAGTTCAGTTTCGGCGTTCAGAACTTCATGTAGCCTCGCTAGTGGCTGCAGAGTGCAGAGGTAGGGGAGTCTACCTCGTTGCGAGAGCCAGACTGTTGGGCTTCTGATGGATTTCGGTCAAATCACTGGCAACGTCCAGTTGGAAGGAGGAGTCAGAACGGTTGGGACGCCACGCGACAAGCCACTGAAGTTCGTCTGATACATGGTAAGGAGGTACGGAACAGAAACAATGATGTTGAATTGCATAGTGTCGAAAACTGGGTTTACATCGGGAACTTCCGTTACGCGTTGCATCCCGCGGGCGCGCGAGCGATGCACTTCGAGTGGGCTACAAGGCAGCAATGGGAGCAGAACGATGCCGCCTTTCTCATGGATTCCATGCACACCCGACAGCTGACGGCTGGGCGGTCCACGATGATCAGCGGCGACGTGGTGAGACCCCCAATGTTCCAGGACCATAGATTCAGCAAGACATATACAACGGAACTGCAACTCCGAGTCGTTGCATCCGTCGAACCGTCAGAATTTCCATCCACCCGCAAGTCCCATAACATCCTCGGGATCGTACTTCTTCCTGATTTCACGAAGCCGCTCCAAGTGTTCACCGAACATAGTCTCCAACGGTGTCCCAAACAACGCGTAGTTGACGTAAGGCGCGGCGTTCTTCAGGTCTTGCCCGTCCTGAATTCCGGCATTCATCAACGATGCGGCCGAATGACGCATAGCTTCTGCCATGTATGCGTCGACCGATTGATCAGTCCACCCAAGGTAGATGCTCGATGGGAGAACTGCAAGAGAGCGATCTGGTGGGTACGCAGATAACCCTCCGTGCGTGAGAATGTCAGACTCGAATGGGTCAAGGCTGAAAACGACCAACACGCTCTGGTCGTATTGGGTCAGTCTGTCACCCCAGAACTTGGTCACGTTAGCACGTATGACTCAACCAGCAGTATGTGAGCCTTTCCTCTGCTTACCTTGGTCTCGTTTGTGAATGCCTTCATAATAGGCACCGTGTAACGCAACATAGGGATACCGTCGAAATAAACGCTGTGCGGAAAGAGATACGTGAGATGGATCGTGACGTGATGTTAAACTCACCGTTTGTACGTGGGAAGGAATTGACTGGAAACAAAGCCCGTGAAGGCACCCTTGAAGATGGACTTCGTCGTGGTTGACAGATTCAACAGCTCATCATAGAGTCCACTGGGCGGTTCTGGTCCATCGTAGAAGAGAGATACTCCAAAGATTACATATGTTTCAGGCTGGTAACCGAAGCTCATCTGGGGTACTATAGAGCCTTACCGAACCGTTGTTGTATACCCAATTGCGCTGCCCTGCGGTCATGTTGCTGGGCAAGGAATTTGGCAAAGGCTGCTTGGGCCGGATCCACCTGATCACCCACAAAGCTAAGCAACGCACCCTAATCCATTCACGTTGGGATAAGTGAGCTCAGTGCTTTGTCCTCGTCGACACTGCCTGGACATACCCTGAGCGCAAACCAAAGATCCTTGTCTTGCTCTCTCACTACTCTTACCGTTCCATCTGGTAACACGAGCTGGAATTCCGTAACAGTGTCCGCAGTGAGCCCGTACTGGTTCGTTTTCCAAGAATATCCTGCCATATACATATCGCTTTTGAGTTGCAATGATTGACAAAGAAGAGAGGATGGCACGTACCTCCACCGAGGGTTTAGCCAGCGACACCAACGCCATTCAGGCGACCTCCTACAACATTGATGCCTTTGGGGATAAGGTACGAGTATACAGCTCAGTTGAGTCCTGCCCCGATCTCGACAAGCCCCGAGTCCTTATGAATGAAGATATCGTTATCTCGCTTCTCGCGGTTTGTGCACGCCACTGGCATTGTTTTCCTAAGCTGTCAAAGAATGGCGGCTCTTGCCGGAAATTCGGACAAGAAACGTTGGGCGAATCGCCTCCGGAGACCCATCCCGGGATGTATGTTGAAAATTTCTCATAAACGGATCATAACCATACTACAAGGAAGCAGACAGATCACGAGCGGCCGCCTCCCACCTTTTGTTGTGATTTGATGACGCGCTTCACAACCTTCGCCTCCTCAATTAGGAATGCGCGAATAATGCTGTTATGGTGTGAGTCGGACTCGACAAAGGTGATGCTAAGTGCTACAACGCACCGCGAACGCACGCAGCCACCGCATCGTGAACCGCCATATGCCCGACTGACATGCTTCTGCGTCTTGGATACAGATGCATATTCACGCGGGCGCAGTGCAACGACCTATCTCATGGGATAAGCGATGTTGTGGTACGCATGGAAGCAAGGGATGACAAGGGTGTACACACCCCACTAAGCTTCGAGCCACAGTCACCGCACTTGGGTGCAGTGGGAAGCTTTTTGATGTGGTGATAACGGAGAACACCACCGGGGGTCTTGACAATGCGCCGTCTTGAAGATGAAGTATTGTAAGGCTGGCGTTTTCGGAGAGTGACACGTTGGGCCATTGCTACTGTGGAGGTGGGGAAACGTTGGTGATGAGATCGTTTTTTGAAGTGAGATGAGGGTGCGAGATCTCCGAAAGGAAGTGGGGATAGCGACTACGAGTGCCCACCTTGCTCTTGTCTATGGCGTCGACGTCGACGACAGATGCCCTTCGGCTGTGGCGGTGGCTGAAGACTATGCAGTTTATCGGCATCACCCGAATCACGCGCCAGCGGTCTAGCCAAATCCGGGAACTTCGTCATTCCCAGGGTCTTTCCTTTTCGACCAATCAGACCAATCCGACCAATCACGACCAATCGACCAATAATCCGACCAATCCTGACCAATCCGCACGTGACCTCGGGCGCCGTCTCCCGTCCCGTCTCCCTCTGAGTCTGAGTGACCTGTCAGTGCCAGACGACGACCTCCTCCTACGACGCCCCCGACGACGCCTGCGACGACCTCAACAACAACGGCTCCCTCTGACAACCCCACCGACGACCTTCTGACGACCCCGCCCCCTGCCATGACGAGCCCCCTGCAGCGACGACTTATCTGGTAAGTGGGCACCCACTCTTTTTAGTGCCCTGGAACTGACAGGGTTGGGCAGGTCGTCTTTTGCTGCGCGTGGCGACATCGCCCGCGCCCTCGCCTCAGGCCCCAGGCATTCCTGGTGACACGACGGCCTCCTCCCAAGGAGGTTTCCCCTCAAGACCACAGGTGTTGGCCCCCCCAGAGTGGGGCCTTCATCAACACTTCGGGTCTCGCGCCCGCTTGGTCGGTCGCTTTTGTGCAGGCCAGTTGGCCTTGCACATGGCCCCGACCATGCGCGGCCGTGGTGCCTCGACCACCTCCCCCTCAGACTCGAAATCGCGCTCGTAAACGCGTGAGTGCGCAACAGCAGCGTGGCCGCCCCACCCTAGCGCTCCTCTCGCTCGCAAACGCGTGAGGTTTGCATGCGGCAATCCGGCCGTGACCCCGCGGCGACACCCCCTCGCACGCAAACGTGGGGTGTGCGTGCAACAGCGCCCGGCCGCCCTACCCCAGCGCCCCTCTTGCTCGCACACGCGTGGGGGATGCATGCGACAAACCGGCCGCGACCCCCGCCCCGACACCCCCTCGCAGGCTCGCACGCAAACGCGGGGTGTGCGTGCAACAGCGCCCGGCTGCCCCACCCGACGCCCCTCTCGCTCGCAAACGCGTGGGGAGTGCATGCGACAAACCGGCCGCGACCCCCGCCGCCCCGACACCCCTTGCACTCAAATGCGGGGTGTGCGTGAAACAGCGCCCAGCCGCGGTCCCTCACCCCGACGCCCCCTCGCACGCAAACGCGGGGGGTGCGTGCAAGAGCGCCTGCCCGCGACCCCACCCCGACACCCCCTCGCACGCAAACGTGTGGGGGGTGTTTGTGATATTTTGTGTCATCCGGTCACCTTAATCACCTCATTGCAATATATATATATATATATATTTCCACATATACAAGCCGTGGACTGGGCCGGGCCAAGCCCTGAGGCCTGAGTACTGAGTGACGGCTTTGGCCCGGCCTGTCAAAGCCAAAGCCACCTCAGGCCAACCAATGCCGGGGCTTTCAGGCCAAGCCGGGCATAACCTCGGGTCGGGTTGGACCGCTGACCAAGTGACGGAAGTGGAAACCCCCTGGGCAGGGGATCCCGGATGCGACCGCAAAGCCCCTGGGACAGGCGGGATCGCACCTGCGATCCCCCTTGCCATCACCAATTTGCCCTAAATCTTAACATCATTCCTCTGCACTTGTGTGCAAATTTATGTTGCTATCATGTTCGGAGAGTATTCTATCGTTGTAGTATCTGATGGATTTCAGCCAAACCACTGGCAAATGTCCAGTTGAAAGGATGTGTCAGAGCGGTTGGGACGCCACGCGACAAACCGCCCCGGAGATCGTCTGATGCAGGGTCAGGAGGTGGGAGACGGAGACAATGATGTTCGGGACGTGCATAATGTTGCAAACTGTGTTTACATGAGGTACTTCCGTAAAGTGTTGCACCCCGCGGGCACGCGGGCCATGCACTTCGAGTGGGCTACAATGCAGCAACGGGAGCACAAGGCTGCGGCCTTTGTCATGGATTCCATGCACCCCCGACAGATGACGGCTGGACAGTCCACGATAACGATGATCAGCGGGGACGCGGTGAGAAGAGGGAGCGAACGCACGCTTGCGGAAGGTTGCGTCCACAAAGCTATGCCCGCCCACACTATGGGGGGCAGGTTTGGCATGTTGAGTTTCGGAGATCCGAGGGCGCCGTGCTGGCAGAGGAGAGAAAGCCTGGCTAATTCGATGCCACGTCATCCGAGGCGGGCGCACAGGCACAGACTTGGAGATGGATGTGTCGACAAGATCGGGGACCATCGTTAAGACTTGCCAGGTGTCGTCCTTCGATTGCTCGCTCTTCACATCATCAGGGATGGAATTCGTGTCTGGGGTTTGCATGTCCTATGGGTCCGTGGGGGTCCGGTTCATATCAGGCAAACTGCGCGACCATGGATTGATGACTTGGCTTCGTCATACCTTGTTCATTGCATGCTTCAACCATTCATGCTCGAACAGTTCCTCGACACTAGGTCGGTGCGCCGGAACCCTTTGGAAGCACTCTTCCAGAAACGAGGTGAGTGGACGAGAAAAGTCCTCGGGAATAGGCGGGTAATCGTCCATGGTTATCCGGAACCTTACTATCATAGCAAGTGGTTCAACAAAACAGCCCCGTAAACATGGTGGATGAGTTCTCGCACCTGACTGTATGTTGGGGATGTCTCCATATGGTGGCTGTCCAGTTAGCAACTCGATGACTGTGCATCCAAGAGACCAAATGTCGGATTTTGTTGAGGAGCCCGTCTGTTCGATGATCTCAGGTGCAGACCAGTTGGGCGCGCAGGGGATGTTCCTGATCTCGCCCCCGAGAGCAAGCCGATTGAGTGAGAGGCCAAAATCTGAGAGCTTCACGTTCCCAACATTGGTCGTAAAGATATTCGCGGCCTTGAGGTTACCGTGTACGATGCCATTGCGGTGGAGGAAATCCAGACCCTCGAGAATCCTGACTACGTAATCTGCTACCAGCGTCTCATTGATCTTGCCAGATAACTCAAGCTTCTCCTTGAGCGAATCATTCTCGGCGTACCTACCAGTGATACCACACGGAAGATCAGCGACCGAGACGGGCAGCAGTCGCAGGAGGCGAAGGGAAGCGAAAGGGAAAATGGTTTGGGTGGGGAACGTACTCAAGCACAATCCTGAGGGTATGTTCGTCCTGAGCCATGCCTTCATACTTGACGATGCTTGGATGTGACAACCGTTTGACCAAGTCAATTTCCTCCATCATTTGGGTGATATGTCTTTCCTTCAACCTGACGAGCCTGACAAGCTTCACTGCAACAGTCTGCACTGTTGTTAAATTGAGCGAGTGGTACACAGGTCCCCAAGATCCACGTCCGATGCAATCTCCGACATACTAAGACAAACCACAATCAGCCAACTCGCAAGGAGACTGTCAAAAAGATGGAGCACTGACAACTTGCGTGCATGGCTTCACATCCTCCCCTACGACCACACACGGCGGCTCAGCACCATCTCCTATCGCACCCCACGGTGCGAGATCATGTGGGGCTGCACATCTATCCAAAGCGAGGCGGAAGATCCCCCTCTCATGATGCGCGGCGCTGACGTTGATGTTACTTGGTGTGACGAATTGCTTCATCCTCGAGGGGGCGATGGATCGATTACCTGTCGAGGGTTGGAGAGACATATTCTGATTCTTTGGCGAGAGTTGGATGGGCATATTCTTGGGTGAGGCGGAGATGGATACCAGTGGCGAAAGATTTGGTGAGGGATTTGGCAAGGGAGAAGTGGACATGTTCGTGGACATGTTCATGGATGCCCGTGGTGAGAGATTTGGCAAAGGATTTGGCAAGGGAGAAGTGGAGATGTTCGTTGAAGGGAAGATGATCGCTGAGATGGATGCCTGTCGTGAGAGATTTGGCAAGGGATAGGTGGACATATTCGGTGAGAGGGGAATGTTCGCTGAGATGGATGCCAGTGGCGAGAGATTTGGCAAAGGATTTGGCAAGGGAGAAGTGGACATGTTCGTTGAGGGGGAGATGATCGTTGAGATGGATACCTGCCGTGAGAGGTTTGGGGAAGGGTTTGGCGAGGGAGAAGTGGACATGTTCGTTGCGGGGGGCATGTTCTTTGTTGAAAGAGAGATGGTCTGATTTTTCGAAAAGGAATATATGGGTTGGTTCTTCATCGAGGGTGAACCTTTCAGATTTATTGTCGAGGGAGAGACGGACTGGTTCCTTCTGGACGAGGAGATAGAGCAACTCCTTGTCGGAGGGGAGATGGATTGATCCCTCGTGGTGTGAGTGATAGCACCGTCTGCAGACAGCCCGAGG
Organism: Russula brevipes; assembly: GCA_022496215.1. NCBI lineage: Eukaryota > Fungi > Basidiomycota > Agaricomycetes > Russulales > Russulaceae > Russula > Russula brevipes. The sequence continues at coordinate 175,027 of WTXF01000036.1, read as the reverse complement.
GATCGCAGGTATGGCGAGTCGTCAGCGCCATTAGTAACTCGTGAGTACGGCGGAAGAATATTGGAACCCTCGTCAAACTTGGCGTTTCCTTCACTTTGCAAGAGAAGGGAGTGAGTCGATAAGGGCTTCTCGGTCAGTTTGACCAGAGCGATAATAGTCCTTGCTACACGTGCGAGAGAGTCTGGTGTGGCATCAATAAGATCGTCGTAAAGGAAGACATCCTCTGGTGGGAGCCCGTATGCGAAGCACGAGTTGAGAAACTTTGTAACGTTTGAAGTGCGGAGTATGCCATCCTCATGAGGGTCGATACATTCAATCGATCCTCGGGCCAGACGCAACTTATTCATAAATCTTATAGATTCGAAGAAATTTGCATTAGCATTCCGTTCCGGTGGGCGTGGAGAAAAGGGGAGCACTCACTGGCAAAGGACATAGCCGTCTCGCAACGCCTCGGTGAACACTTTCCGCTCCATCTCCTCCCCTGTCATACCTTCCAGCGCTCCCATGCGCATTTCAAATTCCTCCAAGTCACGTGTACCAAGGCCTGTGATCCGCGGCGGCCGCGACATCTCCTTACAGAGAAGCGAAATGGCTGTGTGCACCTCCTCGCTATGCGCGGTGTTTGTAAGGCCCACAGGTAAGGGTGACATGTTAACGTCGTTAGGTAGTTTGCCGAAGCTGTTGACACGTGAGCTGGTGTTTTGCCAGTGGCCTGCGAAGGTATACTAAAGCCAAACTAAAGCGACGACGGTCCGACGGAGAGGTTGCGAGACTGGGTTGGACGCCTCGGGTGGCGGATGGGTGGATATGCCCGGTCCACGTAAGGGCGCTGCGTGCTTGCACAGGGAAGCGGCAAGGCGTTCTGGAGCTGGAGGACCGAATACTAGATGTAGACGGCTATACAACGGGTAGACAATTTAATGAAGAAGTGAGTCAAGTTGAGGCGTGTTACGCCGTGACTTTTTATACTCCCGAGACATGACACCTGAGCTCGGGACAAGGATGGCAAACGCTAGGTAGGGCAGTCAATTCAGGCATGAACCCTACAGTGCCCGCCACCACCTCTTGACAAGTCAATTACCGTAAAAGGCCATGAGTCTGGCAACTTCAACTACAATTTCTATCATTTTTCTATGGCCTCAAAAACACTTGCATTAGGCTTGTATAAGGTGTGGGTACATGGGGTGTGCTTTGCTAAGCCCCCCTCAAAGTTTGAAAATCCCGAAAATCCTGGCCCTCAGGAAAGTGAACGACTGTGGGAATATATTACGCATTTGGTAGTTGTGGTCAAATGAGGTAATTTGTGGCACAAGAATTCACATTGAATTCAGAGCTAATCGGCCCACCTCAACGGGTGACGCTTACACGAGAGCGCGAGAATGAGTAGCGCATCACAGGGGGGTCCCCTTGAGAACATACATTTTATTGCAAAGGGATAGTGTTGGACACGGGTCACACCGCACCCGCGGGTCCGGGTTCTGACCGCGGTACAAGTCAAATAACCCACGGGTGAACACCGCTGCGAGTGTTCACCCGTGGTACTTTATATTAAAATAACTACTTTTACAATGTACAAGTACTTTATTGACTAATAGTAAGGTGGCAAGGGCCAAGGCCACACAGCTATAGTACCACAAACGAAGAGACAGCAACGCGCGCGAGGCTCGGCTTGCTGTCCTCGCGCCGGTTGCGGGTTCCCGAGAAGGTCGTGGTGCACCACGGATGGGACAGCGCGGTGGCCATACCGCGCCCTGTCGGGTGCCGAGGCGGGCAGAGAGGGCGTCGTGGTGGGAGGGCGTCGCGGGGGGAAGCCGTCGTGGGGGGAGGCCGTCGTGAGGGGAGGACGTCGTGGTGGGAGACACGCTGCGATGCGAGTGCGGCGGCGAGTGTGCCAGAGGCGGGCGGGGAGAACGTCCTGGTGGGAGGGGCCCGCTGCGGGCGCGAATGCGGCTGTGGCTGCGGCTGCAAGCGTTAGACATGAAGGAATGCGAGAAGGGAAGCTCCTGGCCATTTGCCGGGCGTGTATCGCAGGCGTCGAGGACATGGGTCCTTGCCTCGACGAAAGCGTGTCCAAGGCCGGGCACCTTGCCAGCTCGCGACCCCTCCCGTTCTTTAAGAGAGGCGTTTGTCCCCAGCGATTTGGAGCACGATTCCGAGTCAGAAGGCGAGGTGACTGAGGCGCCGCAGCCGCGCACGGTCGAGGCCGTGTGTATGGCCAACTGGCCTGCACACGACCGAACGACCGAAGCGCGCAAGGCCACCCTGCACAGGGGCGCGATTCGTGGTCTTGAGGATGAGCCTCCTATGGAGGGGGCCGTCGTGTCGTCGAGGGGACGTGGCCAGAATCGAGGGCGCACATTGGAAGGGCCCCCAACGGTTTGGGGCACGAGTCCGAGGGCGAGGTGGGTGAGTCGCCGTAGCCACGCACGGTCGAGGCCGTGTACAAGGCCAACTGGCCTGCACAGGGGCGGTCGACCGATGCGGAGCCCCCTCCGAAGAGGGCAGCTACCGGTCGTCGTGAGGCGATGAGGGTCGCTACCCGTGGCCTTGAGGGGGCACCTCCTCGGAAGGAGGGCGTCGCATCGCCAAGGGAGCCCGGGGCCACAATCGAGGGCAGCCGAGGGTCCCCAACCGCGCACGGTCGAGGCCATGTAGTGGCCATGTACAAGGCGACCGGATCTTGAGGACTGGCCTGGGGGCTGGCGGTGCCAAGGGCGACAATCTTGCGGGGGTTGCGAGCGACTTGAGATCTGCGTTTGATTTGTCGGGGGCTTGGGGTGTTGAGGGTGTCGCGGTTGGGGGGGGCCTTGGGGCACGCGGTAGCGCTCTTGCGGGCGGCGACTTGCGGGCGGCGACCGGGCGTTGAGGGTTGGTGGTGAGAGGTGGCGGTGTCATTGATTTTGAGGGTGTTGAAAGTGTTATTTCGGGAGGATGAAGCTGGCTGGTTGGCAGCTGCAAAAAACCCGTCCGCGATACCACTGCGATACCGTTGAACGGGTCACAGTATTGTCCGGGTTGAGATCCCCGGGCACCGCACCCGTACCCGAGGACCCCGTGACCCGCACACCACGGGTCCTTGTCCAACACTAATTGGGACTTTCGAAAAAAATATCCCTGGCAAAAATGAACACCGTGGGAACATATTCCCAATCGGGACACATAAATTTGGGCTACGTGTAGCGCATTCTTTTGGTGGGTTCCTTACCGAAAAAAAAATTGGCTAAGCTTTTAGACCAATATTTTGACCCAAACGACACTTGCGAGGAAGTGGTGGCGGGCACTGTACTAGACACTGCATTCCTGTGCATTTCCGCATTCCCCATGGAATGAGTACGCGAGCTCTAGCGCTGCTAAGCGACAGCAGTGCGGCGAACGTGACGTAAGCCACCAAATGTGTGATCTCTCCCCACGGATGCAAATGCAGAGACTCTGTCATAGTCTCTGTCATAATCCATGCTGTGTACATACATACTCTGTATCCCATAATCCATACATTTTTGGGTGAGGAAAAGCAGCTTTGCTGCCATGAAATTGCCCAGAAGTAGCCGAATTACTTCATATGTGTCTGTCAAAAGTGAATACCATCACTCACCTAGTAATCGGTCAGCTTTGTAAGCTAGCAACCAATTGAAAACACTGCTTACCAAGCTGACCGGTTGCTAGGGTGAGTGATAGTACAACATGGAAATTTGACACCTCGCGCGCGTCCTAGGCCTCACATGCCTCACAGCTCAGCCTCACCGGCCTCACCCCTGACTAGGCCTGACTGGCCTGACCTAAGATGCACATTGATGGATGTAAAAAATATAGGCCAAAAAAATTATTTGAAACTATCCAGACATTCCCTTTCTGCTCTCCAACATTTGACACAGCAGAAACCCATTTAAAAGGGGCCTTGCTCAACTTGACGAACATAATAAAGACAAGAGGGAGGGTATCCTTTCATGTCTCCATGTCTCTGTGATCAACCGTGGACAACCGTGGATATGGCCGAACAAGACACCGATGATGCAGGAGGACGACGTGGAGTCACGGAAGTTGCCGGCGATGTCACATAGCCTCACACGACCTGTAACCGGGCCGCTGCAGTACTGATGTCCGCTATGTCGTTCAATACCTCCCACAAGCTACCAGACCTTCGAAGACCTCCGAAAGCGTCATGAGAACCTCGTTACCATGCACAAGTCCTCCTGCTAAAGAAGTCTTATATATGCTATTCCAAGCACCGGGGCTTTCTGATTAAATTCCCGGCTGTCCCCTTGGTCACCTCAATGAAACCAAGCGGTCATTTTCTGGCCGCACCTATCTGCAACGAGGATACTCAAGCTCAAAGATGGCGGGACTCTGTGGTTTGGTTATACTCTGAAACCATTGGAGTACAAACCTGAATATGTTCTCGTCACAAGGTGGTTGACTTCACGCCTCGTTTTCGTGTATATTCGGAAATAATGCTCGAAGCTTGAGGCCGTAGTCCTGTACCTTGATGATCTCACTGGAGGTGCGTTGACAACCTGATCAAGTTCATGCCGCGTGGTCCTATACGATATGTGGCTCGCACTCACCGCGCGTCCGTGGCATTGTTGCCCCAACTACTAGCACCAGTGTAGCAATTATGCCGTAAATACTGCGCTGTGGTGAACACTCGAGAATGTAGGTAGCTTGTTCTAACTCCTTTCTGCAGTTCGGGAAGAGCGAAGAGGGGTTTGTGACCGCTGTCAGCCTACAGGTGCTGAGACAACCTTGACAAATCTTCAGTTCTTCGGAATCAATCATTCAATAGCCGATGTGACACATTGCGCTCCTCTCCTTAGCCTTGGTTCTCCCCTGGTACAAACATTTTGACACACTACGTCGCCAAAGAGAGAAAGCCAGGCCGCCTGGTCTCCGCATGACACGCTAGTGTATGCGTGCCCTAATATTTCGACGCTTTTCTGCAGCACTACGTCGTGCGACCGCAAGCTATCAGGTGCTATACCCATCGCTGATATTGATACGAGGCGTGTCCGACACGCCGTTAAGATTGTCTTTCCTCGGGGTAATGGGTCGTGTCATACTCGAGGGGGCGATGAGCTGATTGCTTGTTTGGGAATGAGAGGAATACAATCTTCGTTGGCGAAGAGACCAACTGACTCCAAGAACTTTTTCAAGGTAGTGATGATCCGCTTTGTCGTTCAGATGGTCTGACTGGGTTCTTTGAGAGAAGAGATGGACTGGTTCTTGTCAGGGGTGCGATTCGTCGAGGATAATTGGACATATTTGCGTTGTAGATGAAGTGCTTGTGGGTCGACGATTTGAGTACTTCGTACTGTAACGAGACACAGGCAAATATAACTTGATCGTGAAGGGAATGCCGGTCTAGTTTGTCGGCCGTGAGGTGGTGAACTGCTTGACCAAGGAGGTAGAGTCGGTGCGATTCCTCGTCGGATATTCGAAGGACGGATTTCTCCTCAAGCGATTCGTTGATAGCACAGCCAAGGACAGGAGTCGAGAACATTTTCCAGACAGAAAAGTGGGCATGATGTACCGAGGCTAAAACACCAGATCTATGACGTAGTCACATGGCGATATCAGCAAGACCGCAGAGAAGCACGTCTTGCGAATTCAAATTCAAGAAAACAAAGGGCATTAGTATTTCGCTCTGCAAGGCGAGGAGTGCTGTGGCCAAGGGAATGAAGGAAACACTTGCTGGGACTTGGGAAGGAGGACGACATGGGCCGGGGCTTGGGCTTTGTCTCGGCAACGAAATTTCCTCGGACTAGAAGTGAGGCCTTAATGAGGGCGCGAAAGTACGCAGGGATGACTCGGACGGGGCCCAAGAGATGAAGGAGTAGAAACCTGCAAGGTGAGCCCGCGCTCCGGAGGCAAGATTCAAGTCGGGTTGGACGCGTCGGATGGTACGGGTAGACCAGTGAGGCAACGCAGGTGTACGAGTCAAGCAACGGTAAACCCGCATACGTCACGACGCGGGCAGTGTGATAGGTACCTTGGGTGCTGAGGGGTATGTACGGCCCGCGCGCGAGCATCATCAAAGACAATCGGAATGAACAGTAAGCAAGAGAGGTAGCGAACGCACCGACGCCGAACTGCAAATTTGGTGCAGGTCAAAGTGGCAGCACTGCCCGTCACCTTTGCGTACCGCGCCAACAGCGCGCCAGACGGTATCAAGACCAGGATGCCATGATGCAGAGCCCCGCGTGCACGAAGCCGGCGAACCCGCCGCTCGATGCCGCCGCTGCCCCTGCCAGCGGCGCGCGTGATCGAATTCGACTCGGACGCGGCGTCCGCCGGCCTCTTCGTATTCAGCGCGCGCGAGTCTTCACCCACCTCAGGATTAGGGACAGGAGAAGGGAGCGGGGCAGGGGAGGAGGGAGGAGGGAGGAAGGAGGAGGAGAGGCGCGTCGTCGGATGCGGCGGTACGCGTCAAGTTGAGGTGGGTCCTCCTGAACCTGTGATGGATCGAGAAGTGCGTTCGAGTCTGTCGACTCGGCGTGCGGCTGAATGCCAGATGACGCGATGACGTCCTGTATGTCGCCCGGTAGGGGTTGCGGGACCGGCGACCGACGACCGACGAAGGGACTACAGTACGCGACAAAGTAAGAAATCGCCTCGGTAAAATATCAAGAGCGCCATACAGTATATACTCACAGGCCGCGTGAATGCAATCGGTAGAAGTTCCTCATCGACCTACACGCGCGTGCATCAGAGATTCCCCGAATACGCGGGGAGCTCGGGGCGTTCTTAGAGCCGAGAAAGGGGGGAAACGTACTGTACTGTACGGTCCAGCTTAACGGCGGGCCGGGTCCAGTCGCGCCATCGTCTGGTAAGCGCGCCTTGCGTAGCGAGAGCGTGGTCACGGTTCTGACGGAGCCGTCCTCGCCGCGCGAGGGCCACATGATCAGCATCCCGCTGCCCATCAATGCGCCCGAGTCCCCGGGCCTGGAAAAAGCCATTCACGTTCGGCCAATCCATCCGGGGCGGTACTGTAAGGCGGGCATTCGTCATGATTCGTGTTACCCTCAGACTCATTCGACACGGGATGCGCCCGGGATCCTTATTGTGACTTACTTAGGAACAAGGCCATGTGCCAGTGTAATCCTTTCTGTCGTAACGTGTCGTTACAGTTGAACGCGCTGGACTGGAGCGTCGATGAATCCCCCTCTTTTCTGACGATCGTTAGCTCGAGGAGACCACTCCCCTCTCTTCCTCTCTGTTTTCTGGAATATCGTTTCTCCCGAACTGAACTCACTCGTGTGCTTCGGCTCGCTGCATTGCGATATGGCTGACTTGATACCTTTCCACTCCCTCACTCCCCGCATCACACCAGCGCTCATACTCATCCCGGAACTTGACGCGGCAAGTCGGGACACGGTCCCCTTGGCAAAAAACCCGAATTTTTTCCCTTCCTACGCGCGCTCCAGTTGTGCGAGCGCCTACACCCACACTTCAATATTCCCCGACATGTTGATACCAAGAGCCCATGCACCAACACCGCATCTCCCGCAAAGCAACAAAATGTGGCCGTCTCGTAATACATGGCTTTTTGTAAAGGCCCCACAGATGAAAGCAACAAGATAGCGTGGTTGGTGTGCCCCGCCAAGGCGGGGGACCCGTGACGAGGGGGCGTGTGGACAGAGAGAGTACGTCTGACGCTTTGTCAGTCAACGAAAGTATGAATGGTTGAAATAAACAAGGTCGGGGGTACGTGTAAGAGTAGGCAGTACTCTACGAACGATTACGGGGATCTCGTGAAGCGAGCACGACAGCAGGCGGTCGAGAATGAGAGCTGATGAGATTTTGGGGGTCAGAGGTAGAGCTTTCAGACAATCGCATGAGGCAGCACTAGGGACGACGGGAATGGCCCGGCTACGAAGCGAGTCCGGAAGGTAAACGACGTGAAAACAAACGTGCGAGAACAAGAGGCGTGCGTTATAAATACAGAAACTTTAGGTGCACGTATGCAAGTAGCATGTAATCCGTATAAACCTTCTCCGTTCTCGGATGATCGCATCCTCAATAACAACCCTCCCCCTGTCCTTAGACGCCGGCGTTGGGGGTGTGTATCCAGGTCCTCGTAGACTTGCGCTTGTATCCTCAGCCCGAACATGGTCTTGATCTCGTTTATCTTGTTCTTTGTCTGGGTTGCTCTGGCCACTCGCATGTTACCGCTATATAGTTTAGGAGGGGGACTGTCGGTTTAGGTGGACCAGACGTATCATCCATTGTGTAATGGAAGGACGCGAACGTGGCGAAGATAAGGAGAGGGTGTGATAGCGTAACCTTTCAGATGGATCGTCCGTCAGAGCCGCCAACGTCATACGCATGGAAGCTCGCTCTTTTTCCCATGCATCTGCCAGGCTACGAAGCAGCCCGATGTTGAATCCACAACCACCTTGGGGCGCATTTGGGAGACGGTCTGAAGTCACAATCCAAGATAGGACACTCTCGAGCAAAGTGTTGAGCTCGAGTGCCATCTCCCGGTGCAAAGACAGGGACTGCCTATGCATGGCATGGAACTTCCGTGAGCCTGGTAGTGGGTCGGAACAAGAGGGAACGATGACGTGTCAGCGCAACGTGTTCAATGCCATTAACTTGAACGGCGACAGACCTGGGACTGGGTGATAAGCAGTGTTCTCCGCTAAAATGTCCACAACCTCTGTCCTTAGTGCCATTGCACGGCCCCGCAGATTGCTCGAAGCTTCTACGCGAGAGAAAGTGGGGTAGGCAATGAATGCAGCAGAGGATACAACGACCACCTCCCCAAAGTCGACACAGCGACGCAAGAAGGCAAGGCACAACTCGCTGTTCTGTGTTAGTCCCAGATTAACTTGAAGGACAGGAGCCAGGCTCGCGTATGAAAATTCCATGGAAGCACTGTCGCGGACTCTCCGCAGTGCCTCTTCAAGTATTCTTGACGCGGAGGATAGCGACGAAGCTATCGCCCCGATGTCGGCACCCTGTATAGTGTTAAATAACGGAATGTATAGTAGGTGGAGAAATGGACGAACGGAGGAGCCTGGCGGATGATTATGGGATGTGTTCCAGATACTACAATCTTGTTTGCTATTCTGAAAGAGTCGGTCTGTTCTTTGTACAGAGCAAAAACGGATGACAATACCTTCCAGGACTGAATAGTTTGCTCAAGACGTGCCTTGAAGCCTCTCCACCGCTCCACATCATCAGAAGTGACGTGTCGGGTCTCGAGTGCTTTGATTGCACGACATATCTCTTCCCTCCAGAATTTTCCCAACTCCATGTAGCATCGCCGAATCTCAATGAGCACAAAATCAACCTCGTTGAATAGATCAAAATCTTCGGGGAGTGGCGGTGACAACGCTAAGGTCAATATGTTAGTACCTGTCAAGGGAAACAAAGAGATGGGATGCTCACCTGTCTTGTAAACATTCTTCATTGCATCCATCGTTCCCGATTCATACGACCTCTGCAGATCAACAGCTTTATCACGCAATGTCTTTGTCATGTCCACCCGCTTTTCCAGCATTTCAAGGAAGGAGCTTTGCCGTCGAATCTCGGCCGAGATATCCAGCAGGTATCGGTATGCGTACGCTTCGGAGAGCTGTAGAAACTCGACGCAGCGGTCTTGTTGCCTCTTGAAGACTGCCTGTAGCTCGCCTACCTGCCTGGTGAGCTGAAGCCTATGGTTGAAGGGAGCGGCGGACGCAAGTTCCTGAAGTCGGATAATGAGACGTGAGAGTTTGTTCATGTCTTTGAGCCAGGAAGACAGCATCGGATGCAGCCTTTCTGGGAATCTCGGAAAGTACTCAGTCGCCCTCGCCAGACTCGTGTCCTTCTCGAGTAATGATACTAATACGGGTCAAAAAATGACGAGGCGGATGAGAAAGCAACTGCGTACGCTGGGGTACAGGAAATGGGGGGGCCACCGAGCTGCCATGATTTGTCATAGGTCGAATGGGTGAACGCGTGAGCCTGTGAGAGTGGGGGGTAAATGACCACTCTGACATGTGGAGTAATCAGGAAACTACGGCTTACAGATGGGGTGGTGACTTGCCACCCTGGTGCTGTACGTATCTGCAATTCAGACACGATTCACTATGTGTGCACGGTTCAAACCTGAATCCGTCATTTGACCTAGTCTGATCACCGTCTTCAATTCTGTTCCTGAGGAAGGTCAACCGTGAGAAGCGCTTAGAACTAGCTGAAAGATGAAACTGCGACGAACTGATGATCTAGGAGGGCGGAATGATTGCTGGGAAAAGTCGTTCAGATAACGGCTGAGAGTGTAGGTCAAGGACGGTCACGTGGCGCTCCTCAATATGCTCTGCGACGGCAAGGGGGTTCTAGGGATTAGAAAGGTAGTCGGTCGATTGCAGCGGAACGCGAGTTGTAGACAGAGATAGGGTGATACTCACGAACTCGTCTTCACGTTCCATGGCAAGGGTGGCACGCATGATGGATGTTCTGTCTGACCCTTTTGAGGACAGCCTGTGTGGGCATAAAACTGAGCCTGGGAGGGGATCGATAGCAACCAGTAGGCACCGGGCAACCGGGGCAAATGGAACAAACAGAGGGGGGATACTGATTTCGGGATTTGGGGCTCAGATAGCTCCAAGAATGAGGTGTTGACCAAACTGTTTGAGCGGCGGTCGGCTTAGGTGCACACCGACGATGTATTTACACGCTCTCGTCGGGTCAGAGGTTGGAATAAGGTGAAGCGAGATGCGGACGGGCGAGCCGGCCAAGAGAGATGAAATCTTGGGGGGTCACTGAATCAAGGGGATGGTGGTGTGTGTGCTGCGGTGGCCACTGAGATGGATTGAATCGAGAGCAACTTGACGGGGAGTCAACGAAAGGAAAACAAAACTAAGGGGGAAAGAAAAGATGAGAAGAAAGGAGAAGAGAAGAAAAACCAGCAGCAGCAACTTCGCCCTCTGCTCTGCTCTGCGCTGTTCACAGATTGTTCGATTGGCACATCCCAAGACGGACCAATCCCCCCCTCTTTTTATGGGGCCGGCATGTGAACGCATTATATTGTTGCTGACTAGCGCGCGCTGACTTGCTGTACGCTTTCCGGCCTTTGCCTGCGCCACGTCCGATCACCTCTTACCTGCGCCAGCGAACCGGCCCCGGCGTCACGGTTAATCGTGGATATACACTTTCAGCGCTCCTCAGCTAGCTTTATTACCGGCTTACCGCATTCCTTTTCGGCGTTGCAGGCTTGCAGCACGTTACAGAGAGTTCCACCGCGGAATACGACGCAATGAAAGAAAAACCACCTCTGGTCGAATCCAATCCGCACCACCGCCGCCAAGGCTCGAGCGGGTACTTAGGGTGCGACGACTCCAACGACTCGGAGCGACGTAGCAACATTAGGGTGTCTGACGTAATCAAGGTATCACAATAGACGCCGGCTGCCACGTCAGGTTCACAGGCGCGACCACATGATGAATATATGTCAGGGATCACTTTCCTGATTCGCCGGGTACATACAGTAGGCTCGTGACATCACAGCCCGGAAACTTACCTGAAACTGGAAACCCTGCCACGCAACCCCGCATTGGTCTCCGGTGCAACTGTCATGAACATGTTTTCTCTCTTGTCATTCAAATTGAAACCCAAACTCAGCCTCTGACACACCACCACTCCTCCATCACTGCAATGAGTTGGTGTCATGCCATCTCACCTTGCTGCTGCGGAATGAATGGGGCTCTCCTCTTACCAACGCAATGTTGATCTCGTCCCCCTAGACGCTGATCCATGGGTCCCTAAACGGGGTTTCCGCCCTCCCTTCCCGCATGTTAAACCCGTCCAGCTGCGCACATGCGAATCTTCTCGGACTTCTCGCTTTAGTAAAACCAATAAGCGATATCTCCTTCCAAACAGATGGCCGCTCTCTCCATCAAGGTATTTGAATCAAGCAAGTGGCCGCCCGGAATTGCAGGAACTTCGTGCGCTGGCTCCCAGCCTGGAAAGTATAACAAAGATAGGCCCGACGAACAGGGCCTGGACACGTTGCCCGCCACGCGCCACCAACCGATCAGAACGGCTTCTTGAAGGGATCCTCTTCCATAATGTCCAAGTAGGTTGATTGAAATTTATGTTCGGAAGTAACATATGAGGAAGTTTCATACCGAGGTTGCCTTTAATTATCACCCGACAACCGTGAGGACCAAGCAATCGCGCATGGGCATGGGCAACGCCATCAGCAAATGCAAACATTTAGGGTACAGTGTAGTATCATACGGCAAACCTGCCGAACCGTTTGTTTGTACACGGATGGAACTTTCCGTACATTGCAACCGCCTGTCTGGCGGCAGTTAGGTTAGGCTCTGCTCCACTCGACTCTCACTAAGTATTTATTATCGCGATGAGGCGATGAAGCTATGAAGCCTAGATGAGGCACGGGACAACCCGGTGCTTGAAGGCTTTGAAGCATCGCCGCTAGCGCTGGGTCAAGGCGATATTCCCGTGCCGGTCTCTTGTGACCCCACGTAAGCACGGAAACTGCCAGATAGACGAGCAGGCTCAAGTTGAGTCAGCGAATATAGTGAGTCCTTTCCAGCAAAAATGTCAAATACCCTCCGTCCCAGACTTTGCCGATGCTGTCACATTTCCCTTCACATTCTTTAGCATAGCACCGATCCAACTCAGTCCTGTATCATTACCACACAAACGGCGTGGGGCGAGGGGACCACCTGGCACACCTCCAGCCCTTTCCCTTGCAAGATGGAGTAAAGTTTACAGTAAGCACAGCAAAAGCGGAATACATGACTTACATGACAAAAGTATATTTGTCAGCGCCCAAGCCTGATGAAGTGGGCGTGGGACGACGTATGTGTCTAGCTCCGCAAGTACTGCGCTGTGTGCGTGTACTCGATTCTGTCAATGCCGGGAGGTACAGAACGCCACAAGTCAGGCACATCATAGTCGATTCAGACCGATTACAAGACAGTACGCGAGCATGTCCCCTGCTGCAACACGACGGCCGCAAGTACTCTATGTAAGGAATGCACAAGCATGTGTTGTCAACTGAGTTTGCCAAGTTCTCGGTGATGGGTGAAGGAGGCCGAAAGCTGTGGCACGTCCTTGCCGTGCTATAGCCTCGGTATTGGCTGCAGATTGCAGAGGTAGGGGTGTCTACCTCGTTGCGAGAACCAGACTTTCGGGTCTGATGGATTTCAGTCAAACTACTGACAACGTCAAGGTGAAGGGATGAGTCAAAGCGGTTGGGACGCCACGCGAAAAGCTACCCTAGAGTTCGTCTGATATTGGGTCAGGAGGTGCGAGACGGAGACAATGGTGTTGGGGACGTGCTTAGTGTCGAAAAATGGGTTTACATGGGGAACTGTTGTTAGGTGTTGCATCCCGCGGGCGCGCGAGCGATGTACTTCGAATGGGCTACAAGACAGCAACGGGGCGAATTCAATGCTACCACATCCAAGGCGGGCGCACAGACTTGGGAGATGTTAACAAGACCGGGGACCATCGTTGGGTGTTGAAAGGTGTCGTTCTTCGACTCCTCCCTATTCATACATACCATGAGGGATGGGATTGGTGTCTGGGGTTTGCATGTCCTATGGGCACGTGGGGGTTTCGGTTCATATCTGGAAAACTGCGCGATCATGAATTGATGACGTGGCTCGCTTCAACCACACATGCTCGAGCAGTTCCTTGACACTAGGTCGGTGCGCCGGAACCTTTTGGAAGCACCTTTTCAGAAACGGGGTGAGTGGACGAGAAAAGTGCTCAGGAATAGGCGGGTAATCGTCCATGACCATCCGGGACATTACTATCGTGGCAAGTTTTCGTGGTTCAGCAAAACAGCCAGGTGAACACTGGAATGGGTTCTCGAACCTGACATTACGTTGGGAATATCTCCATACGGTGGATGCCCGGTTAGTAACTCGATAACTGTGCACCCAAGAGACCAAATGTCAGATTTTGTTGAGGAACCCGTGTGTTCGATGACCTCAGGCGCAGCCCAGTTGGGCGCACAGGAGATGTTGCTGATCTCGCCCCAGAGAGCAAGCCAATTGAGTGAGAGGCCAAAATCCGAGAGCTTCACGTTCCCAACATCGGTCGTGAAGATACTCGCGGCCTTGAGGTTACCGTGTACGATGCCATTGAGGTGGAGGAAATCCAGACCCTCGAGAATCTTGACTACGTAGTTTGCTACCAGCGTCTCATTGAGCTTGCCAGACGACTCAAGCTTCTTCTTGAGCGACTCATTCGCAGCATACCTGCCAGTGTTGCCACGCGGAAAATCAGTGGTTAAGATGGGCAGCAGTCGCAGGAAGGGAAGGGAAGGGAAGGGAAGGGAAAAAATGGTTGTGTGGGGAACGTACTCGAGCACAATCCTGAGGGTATCCTCGTCCCGGGCCATGCCCTCATACTTGATGATGCTTGGATGCGACAACTGTTTTACCAAGTCAATCTCGTGCATTATTTGGGTGATATGGTCTTCCTTCAAGCCGACAAGCCCGACAAGCTTCACTGCAACAACCTGCCTTGTGTTCAAATCGATCGAGTGATACACAGACCCCCAGGATCCACGTCCGATGCAAGCTCCGACAAACTAAGACAAACCACAATCAGCCAACTCCCAAAAAGACCGCGATAAAGACGGGGCACTGACAACCGCCATATTCCCCCCTACGGCCACATTCTGCGGCCCAGCGCCATCTATTACCGGACCCCACGGTGCGAGATCATTTGGGCCCGCACATCTATCCGAAGCAACGCTGAAGATGCTCCTCTCAGAGTGCAGGCTGCTGATATTCTGACCCTCTGGCGAGGGTGAGATGGATACCAGTGACGAAAGATTTGGCAGGGGAGAAGTGGACGTGTCCGTTGACGGGGACATGTTCTTCGTTGAAGGAGAGATGCTCCGATTTTTCGATAAGTGAGATATGGATTGGTTATTCATCGAGGGGGGACCTTTCGGATTCATTGTCGAGGGAGAAGCGGACTGGTTCCTTCTGGAAGAGGTGGTGGACCAACTCGTTATCGGAGGGGAGATGGATGGACTCCCCGTCGTGTAGGTGATAGTACCGTCTGCAGACAGCCCGAGAGATCGCATGTGTGGCGAGTCGTCACCGGCGCCAGTAGTAACTCCTGAGAGCAGCGGGAGAATACTGGAACTCTCGTCGAGGGAGTAAGTCGGTGGGGGCTCCTCGGTCAGTTTGACCAGAGCGATGATGGTCCTTGCTACACGCGTGAGAGAGTCTGGTGTGGCATTGATAAGATCGTCGTGAAGGAAGACATCCTCTGGTGGGAGCCCGTATACGAAGCACGAGTCGAGAAACTTGATAACGTTTGACATGCGGCGCATGCCATCCTCATGCGGGTCGATCCATTCAACCGACCCCGGACGCAGCTTATTCATAAATCTTATGGATTCGAAGAAATTTGTATTAGCACCCCGTCCCACTGGGCGTGCTGTAACCAAGAGAAAAAAGGGAGCACTTACTGGCAGAGGACATAGCCATCTCGCAACGCCTCGGTGAACACTATCCGCTCCCTCTCTTCCCCAGCCGTACCAGTGCCTAGGCCTATCCAAGCTGGGATCCATTTGTATGAACCGTTTTCTCTCTCCCGCTCCCGCACATGCTCCACAAGCGGTCCCATACGCATCTCGATTTCCTCCGAGTCACGTGTACCGAGGCCTGTGCTCTTCCCCTGCCCAGGCTGCAACACCTCCCTGCAGAGAAGCGAAATAGCTGCGCGCACCTCCTCGCTTTGTCCGGTGTTTGTAGGGCCTATGGATAACGGTGACATCTTAACGTCGTTGCGTAGTATGGTAAAGCACTTGACGCGTGCACAGCTGTTTTGTCAGTGGGTCCAGCAGAAGTATACTAAAGCGAGAAGCGACGAGGGGCGTGCAATTGCGAGACGGGGTTGGACGCCTCGGGTGGCGGATGGATGGATATACCGATCCAGATAAAGGTACCGCGTGATTGCACAGGGTAGCGACGAAGCGTTCCGGAGGGTCGAATACTAGATGTAGACAGCTATATAAAAAGCTGTTGACGCGTGTCTCTTGCTGTTTTATACTTCTGGGACATGACTTCTGAATAATCAGGACAAGGACAGCGAAGGCTAGATAGGGCAGTCAATCCAGGTATGAACCCTACTAGACAGTGCCTTCCTGTGCCTTTCCCATACCATTCAGTACGCCGGCTGCCAGCGCTGCCAACAGGTGACATGCGGAGCGGTGCAGCGAACGTGGGCGTAAGCCACCAAGCATGTGACCACCTATTTTTGCCTTGAGCATGTACGCCACCGATTATAGCGACTAGTTCTCGTGTATTTCCGGAGACAACACTTGAGGTCGAAGCTCTTGATGGCCTCACTAGAGGTGCGCCGATAACCTGATCAAGTTCATGCCGCGTCAGTTCTAAGTACAGAATGAAGCCTTCAATAGCCGCTGTGCCACATTGCGCTCCTCTCCGTATCTTTGGTTTTCCCCTGGCGCAAACATTTTGACGCACTATGTCGCCAAAGAGGGCAAGTCAGGCCGCCTGGTCTCCGCATGCCGCATGACTTGCTAGTGTATGCGCACCCTAATTTTTCGACACTCCGACCTTAGCACTCTCCAACTTGCTTCTCTGCCACTATCATTCTCGAATTCCAATCGAGCACTTGAAATGCAGACCCTCCATGAACCATGTCCAGTGCGATCATCGGGGTACTGAAACAAATTACAATCAGCCAACTTCGGAAACAATTAACAACCACCGAAAAAGATGGGGCGCCGACAGGTAGTGGCCACGTCTTGGGCTCCTCCCCTGCGACGAACCTCTGCCGCAAAACGCTATCCTCTGCAGCATCCCACGTCGTAAGATCGCTCGGGTTCGCACGCACATTGGATGCAAGGTGGAGACCCTTCTCTGAGAAAGCGACGAGCCCAGCTCAATACCAAACTTATCGCCGGTGTGCTATTCCCATTGCTGGTATTTATACCAGGCGTGTCCGACACGCCGTGTAGAGTGTCTGCCTTTGGTTTACGGATCGTGTCATTACTCGAGGGAGCGATGGATTGATTGCTTGTTTTGAGACGATAGGTGTGTACATCCTTCGTTAAGGGAGAGACCGATTGACTTCTCATCGAGGGATGATTTTTCAAGGTAGTGACAGTCCGCTTTATCCTGACTGATTTTCTCTTTGAGGGAGAGATAGACCAGTTCTTTGTCGGGGTTTTGATTCGTCGAGGGAGAATTGGACATATTCACGTGATAGGAGAAGTGCTTGTGGGTTGACCGATTCGATAGCTTCGTACTGTCTCTAGTAGGAAATAGGCAAACATAACACCAAGAGAATGATGGTCCTCTCGGCCGTGAGGTAATGCACTGCTTGACCATTCTGGTAGAGAATAAACTAGAGATGTTCCGATTCATCGTCGGATAGACGAAGGGCGGATTTCTCCTCGGTTTGTTGATAGCACAGCCTACGGACAGGAGCCGAGACCGCGCTCAGACAGGCATGGTGCACTACTGGGTGTACTGACGGAAGCTAAAACAGAGAAGTACACGTGCGCTTAGTAAGCGCTTCTTGTGAATTCAAATTTAAAGAAAAAAAAAAGGTATCAGCATATCGCTCTGCAAGGCGTACTGCAGCCAAGAGAACGGACTAGAAACGAGGGCGCGAAAGCCTTGCATGAAAGCCTTGCGCGAAAGCCTTGCACGAAAGCCTTGCGCGAAAGCCTTGCACGAAAGTACGCAGAGACGGATGATGGGAGCCATAGAGATGAAGCAGCAGAAACCAAGGCAGAAACCCGCAAGGTGAGCCGCGCTCCCCGAAGTTTCAAGAGCCGGATTGGTTGGGCGCGTCGGATGACAGGGGGTGGACGACCAGTGAGGCAACGCAACGCGGGTGTTCGGGTAAAGGCAAAGGTGAAGCCGCCTGCGCCTGCGCCACGATCATGGCGTATCGCGCCGATTCGCGCGACCGACGCGGGCAGCAAGGTGATTGGAGAAACCAATTTTTTACCCCTTGGGACTATTACAAATTATTTTGGGACTGGGGCTGGGACGGCGAGTGCTACGAAGTGGTCCGCGGTTTGTAATTGACACAATGTATGATGTGAACTACAGTAGTATCGCCAGAACACTCAATGCCTGTAAGGCCGGTGACGCGTTGTTGCACGCCGCGGATAGGAGGAACAGCGCTGCGTCGCTCCCACGAATAGGATTTGACCTTCATGGACGTGTACCTACCCTGGCCCTTTTCTTACAACATGAAAATGAAAGGGCAGCCAATTAGGACGGGCAGGTCTCACAGTTGGTCTATTAGTGGTGTCGATTCCCATGCTACCTCCCGGGCCCGTGTGCCAATTAGCACTGCATGAAAATGAAAAAATTATCGGTGCGTCTAAGCAAAGCCACAAGCCCCATGGAGTGACAATTAGCACCCATTTGGGATTCCCACCGATTTCTATTTCCACGGGGGTGCGAACCAATAGGGATCACGTACAACAAGATGCACATGCAGAGTGTGTTCGCACTGCCCACCCCTCTATAAATACGATAGTTAAGTTATAACCTCGCATCAACAACTTCATGTCCCTCTGCATCCCGGGAGGCCAAAGCCACGTAGTCGCCCTTGGTGCCTTTCAACACCGATCTAAACCGGTGCTGTATCACCACCACGCCAACAAGATACAACGAGGGGACCACCTAAATCCCATCATTTAGCCTTCAGCCTAGTAAGATAAGATAGAGCGGGTGCGCACGATGAAGAGAATAATCCACAAGAAAAGACTGCCCCCGGCTGCATCAATGCCGAGCCAGGCATCAAAGAACGCGAGCATGACGATGAAAATGCCCAGCCCCGAGAGCAGAAAGCCGTGCACGCGAGTCCGCCTCTCTGCGGGGATACGTTGGACCCAGAAGCCCACTGCGCACTGCACGCAGTACAATAGCACCAGGGCAATGCCCCACCACTGCCCAAACGAAAATCACGACTAGTCAGTTACGTGGACGCATCGTCAGTCCACGTCCAGGCATTACCTTGTGTGTTGCCCCAGTGCCGCCGTCGCCGTCCATGAACAAATACGCGAGCATGCCCCCTGCGATGGACGCACCAGCTGAAAGCGCGCACATACAGGCCCGCGAGTAAGCATCATCAAAAGAGAACCAGAACGAACAGAGCGTGAGCCGAGAGCAGTAACATAACAAAACAAAACAAAACGCAAAGCGAACACGCACCGACGCCGAACTGCAAATTGCGGTGCAGGTAAAAGGCCGCGGCGCTGCCCGTGACCTTTGCGTACCGCGCCACCAGCGCGCCAGACGGTATCACGACCAGGAACGCCACGATGCAGAGCCCCGCGTGCACGAAGCCGGCAAACCCGCCGCTCGATGCCGCCGCCGCCCCTGCTTCCACATCGGCGGGCGTCGTCGAATCCGACTCGGACGCGACGTCCGCCGGCCTCGTCGTATTTGCCGTGTGCGAGTCTTCTTCGCCCGCCTCGGGAGGAGGAGAAGGGACGGGAGAAGGGAGCGGGGACGGGGAAGGAGAAGGCGCGTCGTCGGGCGCGGCGGCGGTGCGCGTCAGGTTGAGGTGGGCCCTCCCGAACTTGTGGTGGATCGAGATGTGCGCGTCCGAGTCTGCCGACTCGGGCGGCGTGGGGCTGAATGCCCAGATGACGTCCTGTATTCCGTCCGGTGGGGGCTGCGGGAGCCCGACGACGAAGGTGAGAAATCGCCCCCCCCCTTAAGCAGGGCGTGCACACACATATATATAGATATATATTACTCACAGGCCGTGTGAATGCCATCTGTGGAAGTTCTCCATCGACCTACGCACCAAACGCGCGCGTGCATATCAGAGATTTCCCGGGAGCTCGGGGAGGGGAGGGGGAACGTACCGATGTCCCCGAGAGCTCGAGCGCAGCTTCGAACGGCGGGGCCGGGTCCGGTCGCGGCATCGTCTCGAACGGCGCCTTGCGCTGCGAGAGCGTCACGGTGCTGGCGGAGCCGTCCTCGCCGCGCGAGGGCCACATGATCACCATGGCGCTGTCGGCCATCATGCGCCCGAATCCCCTGCATTCATCACGCTCAGCCAAATCCATCTAGAGAATTGCGCGAACGTACAGCGCCATCCAGCCGAGCTTCATCTCGCCGGTACTGCGCAGGATATCTGGCGGGGGGCACGAGCGCGGAGAGCAGGAGCAGCAGTTTCATTCAGTGGCGGTTTAATCAAGCTGTGGGCGAGATGGCACGTACATCGCGCGATGTCGCCTTCCACTTCCGCCTCGATGCACATCACCTGTTCGCAGTTGAACCAAGGCCCGTGTTAGTCATTCCTTTTCTTCCTTTTGCAGCCACTGCGAGACAGTACGTGCCTTGGTGCAGAACGTGTCATGGGCAGACGCAGTAGAGGATTGCCTGACATGATGTGCCTGGTAGGGAGGGGCAAACCAGCGGCCAACGTGTGAGAGACGGAAAGAAATTTCGGAAATTCGGAAAGGGCGTACCGAACGTATGTGAACTGAGCTTGCTCCGCTGCTGAGGATGGACAAGGTGAGAAGTGCCAGCAAAAGAGCCATCATCGTATCTCCCGCGCCTGGTCTCGCTGGGAAGAGGACAGACAGCCCTGGGCTGCCTGGTCACACGTATGAGCCCCGGCAGGGACACACAAGCGCCTTATTTTGCCACGTCATTCAGGTTCAAAAAGCCAATCACACAGAGAACCTTCCACACAGAGAACCTTCCCACAAACATACAAAGTCACTCGCACTAAAAGCTACTTTATTGGCCATCTGTAGCTTTGCAATACGGGGCTATTAATAGGCCTAGGCCTATCCACTACCAAAACGGGTCCTATACCCTCTCGGGAGCGTCTTTCTATGATCCATGGTCCCCTTGTATCCTCTCGAGTAGAGAGTGCGAATGCGAGCGCGCAGCGCCTTTGATGCTGATCCCCAACGAAAGATCGGGAATCCCTGCATGAGGACGTCCGAGCGCATCCGAGCGTTGCGGTTGGACCATAGGCGAAGATTTGGACTTGGACGCCCTTCGGCCGCCTGCAGCCGGTGAAAAACGTCGCGTCTGTCCCATGCGCAACAGCAGCGATGGTGTCTCCTCACGAGACGTCGTCCTCACTCGCTTCAGAGTTGAGGACTGAGAGCCATCTTCTGCTGCACTTGCCGGTGTAGATGCTCTCGAGTCCATAGACAGGTTTGGGGAGGATTCCTTGCGCTTATGTCTTTGACGATCGTATTGTCCCCTGATTGACAGTTTCTGTCCTCCTTGCCGCTCTCCCGGCACATCCGTCCAGTCATCCCCAGCTTTCCGCTTCCCGGGAGCAGCGTCTGCGGGGGCGGTGACAATCGAGATGGACGGCGTTGATGATGATGGTGTTGTCGTTGCTGTTGTCGATAGTGGTTTTGCTGGAAGCATGGGTGGGTGGAATGGAGGACGAGTCAACGACTGACGAAAGAAAGATACATAGGTTAGGCGGGACAAGAACAACAAACAGAGAAGAGCTCGGAAGCGTACCCTGCTGAGATCCCCGACGCGTTTAGACTCGGGTGTTTGCTTTTCATCCGCCAGGTGAGCAACTTCAAGCAGAACCGAGTGGAGGGGTGCTGGAACGTTCCACGTCGTCTGTTGCTCCTTCCTCTAGGCACGAGGGAAAACAAAAAGAAGAATCAAAAAAAAAAAAAAAGATCACATGTGTCAGTTTTCCCGCAAGGTCACGGCCCCACCAACCTGCTGGCACGTTTGCAACAGCGTTTCGCATGACCTCCACGCTTGCGCGTCCGACGGGGCTATTTGGATAAAGGACTGCTCCCGAGAACGAAAGCGAGATGAAGAAAATCGACGTGGCGCGAAGTTTTTTTAAAAAACGCACAGGAAGGATGACCGTCAGCGCATCCACGACCTGGCGCCGCATCGACGCGAGCGGCGCCGACTCCGGACCCGGCTGGGCGCTGCAAGCAGCGAGGGCCTGCGCGAGATGGACGACGAAGAACAAGCGCGCGTCGTCGGACAGCCGCCCGAGCGTCATCTTCCCCATGAGCGACGACGTGCAGTAGAAGCGCAGCAGCGGGACGGGGTCCGACGCGCCCCTTTCGCGGCAGAGGAAATCCGACAGCTCGAGATACGCGCGGGATTGCTCTAGGCTCGCGGGACTGTTCCGCCGCGGCGGTGCGAGGTCCTCCTTGAGCGCCGCCGCGGCGCGCGCGAGCAGCGTCTGCAGGAGCTCATCGCCGCGGCGCGTCGGCCGGCCGGTCTTGAAGGATGGGAGGAAGGAAAGGATGTCCCTCGTAATCTTGGTCGCGTCAGTGTCGCCGAATTTGGACACCGCCTGCATCAACACCTGTCAGCGCCCGCCGGAAGTACGGTTGGAACGAGTGGATGCTCTCGTCACCTTGAGCAGGGTGTCTATCAGTGATCGTTCTTGCTCCGCGCCACTGCTGCCTTGGTTCCGCAGTTGCGCGAGGAGGGGCCCCCGCGCGTCCTCGGCGAGGAACGCGATGACCAACCCGCGCAGCCGTTCTCGGATGGCCTTGTCTTCGTCTTCCATGGGGTCGTCTGGAGAGACGATCTGGTCACAGAGGACCCCGAGGGTGACCTTGGAATCCAGCTCGAGGTGCTGGATGAGCGCCGTCTTGACGACCGCAACCTCCCCCGGCTCGTCTGGAGAGAAAGGCAAGAAGAGAAGGGGGGCACACCGTCGAACGGATCAGAGCGTAATTCTATCCATCGGATGAGGACTCACCGCTCTGGAGCAACTGCACCAACACGTCCACGTTCCTCTCCACCCAGGCGGGCTGTTCCTTGGACATCTGGACAACAGCTTTGTACCCTTGAATTCGGATCTGGAAAAAAGGGAACACGACGTCAGGAGCTTTCCATGGGGACAACATGGAGAGTGGGGGGAAACTCTCGCCACGGACGTTTTGATCCTGGTCTTCGCAGAGGTCGTATATCGCGTTGATGGCATCTTCCTCGAGATCCGGGAACGCCCTGAAAAACCTTGCAATGTTCGCCGCAGCGAGACTCTTGAGGGACGAATGCGGAGAATGGGAAAGTTTGATCGCGTGAAACAACGCTTCTCTTCTCTGTTCGGGGGGACGAGGAACGAGGCGCGTGTGTGTGAGAACGAGAACGAGAGGGCGGGCAGGGGAGGGGAGGAACAAAGACGACAAAACGTACGATGGAACTGGTGACCTGTGCTCGTCGGTCGGCGCGACCGAAGAGCTCCACGGCCTCGCGCTCTTGTTCTGTTGGACTGGCAGTGGCAGGCATCACAACGCTCACTGCAATACGAGACTTCCGCAACGACTCACACAATGCAAAACCAAAACACACAAACGAGGCCCAACATGTCCTCCGGCCCGGCGACCCGTATGGTATTATATATGATGTAATCAAGGCTCCACGGCGCGGGCATGGGTGAACATCGACTCGAATACTTCCGTGCTCTGTCCAATCACACCGAACGCATCTTGCGACGTCCGTCCGAGAAAGTCCAGCTCCTGCGTGATCCCCTTCATCGTCAGCGCATACGCGAAATACAAAAGCTGCCGCGATCCCTTTATGTCGCGATTCCGCACAACGTCCAGTCTTCGGATGGCCTCCACCTAATCAGTTCAAAAGTGTTCAGTGAGAAAAAGAAACAAAGTCCGCGGAGACTGACTAGCTGCTGCCTTGCCTTCTCTGCGGGCGGCAAGTACGGCGGCAGAGGCGCCTTGAGGCGGAATGCCGACGCCAATGTCGAAAAGTATAATATGATGTTCCCCGCCATCTCTCGTCGCTCCTTGTTCACGGGTATGATGAAATCACGCCGCACGCTCTACACGAAAAAAGGATCAACATTCCACATCCACCACCTCGGTGGCCCCGAAAGTCTTACCGTGTACCTATGATCATATGACGGGCCCACGTCAGATGCGCCAACTCGCGGAATCCGGAAACGATGGTCCATCCCCACGTACCATTCCTCGCGCGTTGTGACGCACCGCATGCTATGCATCTTGTCCAGTATCGTCTGCAGGCTTGCCAGAATCGACCGATAAAGTTTGATGGGGAACGGGCCTTTCAACCGAGGCTCGTGTTGCGTCTGCTTGAGCAAGTCTTGCAGTCCAAGGAGCTTGATTTGCAATGCAACTCCCTACGTTGTTGAAGAAACGAACCAAAAAAATGTCAGGCAGCGGCGCGACATGGATGAGAGGCCGCCGGCGTACATCGCCATGAACTCCTCTACAGAGTTGTTGAGCCGTCGTGGAAGTAACGGCGTCTCTTCATCGGGATCGTCTCGCTCCGCGTCGGCGGCCTCCGTTGGACTCTCAGGAGAATACGACGCGACGAGACGTGTGTACAGCCAACCGATATTCAGACAAAACCTACGCCACAAAGTCAGCGCAAAAGAAAACCAAAAGAAAAGAAAATCGCACGTACTCTCCCAGCTGCTTGCTGAGTTCTCTGCGCGCTTCAGACGGCCACCAGAAGCGCGAGACGAAGCCGGCCCAAACGACTCCGACCGTGACGGCTGTGGAGCGATGGAACGCGATATTGACGACGGATATGTCCAGCTGTCTCGAGTTGTACCTGTCCCACACACGGCGTTCCATTGCACCGTCGCGTCAGCACACCACCGCTCGCCCCACCGAATCGGAAAAAGAGTTTTTTTTAAAACTGAATTGACGCACGAGAATAGACACGTCAGGTTGTACGTCAGGAGGACGAACCGGCCAGTCGTCGCGTACTGGGGTTTTGCGACGATGTAGTAAAAGCACGGCATTGAGAAGAAGAAGCCAAACGCTGCCAGAATGGCCGGAGTCTTGTGGAACAACGTGTACGCGGTCGCCGCCATCACAGCGCCGAAACTGGTGAAGCGGCGTGTCAAACGAAAAAAAAAAACCCCCACGGAACGGCGCAAAATGCACTCACAGCGTCCCAAGCACGCGATGCACGCTAAGGAAATTGGTCTACGCATTGGTTGCGTTCGGATCAAATTTTTTGTGAATCACAGAAAGAAAAGCCCCCAACGCACCGCTCCGATTGTGGGAGACATCACGACAAAGAACTAAAGCGGGCTCAACCTTCACACCGACGCGCACCGACAACCGGGGACGCCGCACTCACCGAAATCAGAGCCCACTCTCCGCGATACTCCATGAACGTTGGCCGCGTCGCTTCGAAGAACGCGGGTGCCGCCAGGATGGCGGTGGCCATGCCCGTCTTGACCGCGTACTTGATATCGTGGTCTTGCAGGCGGGACCCGAAAGCCCACAACGACAGCTGGAACCGCCGCCAGGCGGACAGACCCGCGTGTGATGGCGTCTGCACCGTGTCGGGCGCATGCGGACGGACCTTGGGGAACGAATAGGCGATGCGCGACTTGTCCTTTGTCAGTATTCCCGCTGTGGTGCCGCTATCAGTCAGGAACCCGGTGTTGCACATGCACATGATTCTGGGTGAAATCATTATCGTACATAGGCTCCTACGCAGGCCTTTCCGGACCGGCTTCGATGACGCAGACGTGTCACTTTGTCTCGATCGTGACTCTGACACGGATGTCTTCACGCGGCTTCGAAGGCAACAGAACACGCTCGATAGGGCGGCGGAGATGCGGGAGAGCCATCTACGGGAAACGGTGGGCCGCTCGGCCGCATAGATCCTACTCATCGCAATCGTCAGCGATATGAGCTCCCGCGCAAACTCCTGCATGGCAAATATGAAGCTGCGATTCGAAGCAGTATCAGCAAAAGATAGCCCCACGGCCCCCCAAAAATGCATGACATGTCCACGTACAAGTAGACGAGGAACACATGCTCATTTTCGCTGCTGGACAGGAATGGGTTAGGGTTGTCCCCGAGAGAGGCGGGCGCCGTGGATCCGAGAGACGTAGGCGGAGAAGCGTCAGCTCGACGGTACAGCCGCAGCACGGCGTGATTGGATGTACTATCAAACTCGAAAAGAGCACGTTGTATCCCGTCGGCTAGTTCGATGAACTCGTCAATGACAGTTTCGGCGTCCGCGGAAGTTGCTGTCCACCGATCGGGGAACGCCCTGCGAAGATGCCCAATTGCCCTCGTGCACGTCGACTGATCCACGCACAATTAGGCACCCAAGGGAAAAATAAAGGCAAATATACTAAGCGCAAAGCCCATGTGCTCAGGGGACTTGAAACATCCTCGACTTACCGAGAGTGCGTGCAGCGGGGAGTCGAGCTCGCTGACAAGATCGCCAAACATCGCTGCTGCTGCACGGAGCATGGCATCTTCATCGCTATTGCTACCGTGTCCCTCCGATGTTGTTTTACCTTTCACGAGCTCCGTCTCGAGAACATTCGAAAAAGTGTTGCCGCGTACCGAGTGGCGGCGAATCGCGACCTTACCATCTCGGTGTGCCTTTGCGAGATCGTATTGGAGACTCGTGCCACTACGAAGCCATTTAGGTGCTGCGCAAGACGCGTGAGGCTATCTACCGCGTCTTCATAAGGATCGCCACGACTACCCGACAGACCCGCGGTACGGACACTGCAGAGCCGTTCACTCTGCGCTTCGCCGAGATTCTTCTTCAGCCCCGTGAAAGCAGCCTGGTGATCCGCAACGGCTTTGGAGATCTTCTCATGCGGAGGCCGGTAGGACCCGTCTTCGAGTAAGAATGTGTTAGTGAGCAACGCGAGCAGGGTCGCGAACGAGTCGAGCGTTTTGACCATGTTCGCCTGTAGGTTCTTCTTGGCCGACTGTGGCCAAAGAGCCACGCATACGAAATTTGAGATGCAAGCCCCGACCGCGACGATGAGCACGACTTGCAACAGCGTTTCTATTCCGCCTTCCTTGACAACTCTGGTGGTCGTCAGCTCATTAAAGCCTGACGAATAACAGAGTCGGATCACGCCCTTACACGACGAATAGGATGATTGACGTCATGCTAGCCGCTACACACGCCAGTCAGAGGGAACACCAGAACCTACAGGCCAATGCGTATCTGACCTGGACTGAACGTCGGCTTTGCTATCCAAAGCTTGAACCACGCAAGTGACGACATTCCAACGCCAATCCAAATGAGTGCGAGAGCATCTGCGAGCCATTCCCACCCCGCGTGCGGCTCGAGTGCCCAATAGGTATACATACTTCCTAGGGATATGAAGGACGCGAATGCGAGCCCCATGAGACAGTAGATATCTGCCTCCATCATCCCGCCGAGCGTTTTGGCTGGGTTATAATACACGGCGCTGCACGGCGGGGTTTGAGCGCCATCCAAAAAGAAAAGTGGCGGACTCACACCGTCGCGACCATGTGGCCGTGGCGGAGGGATACTTCTCGCCGGGACCATCCTGGGTCAACTCTGAGATGAAGCGCGAGAGGGGAAGGTAATATGTGAAGAGCGACCCCAAGAAGTACGCGAGGCTGCACTTGAGGATGTTGCGGTACAACGTGGGCAGCGTGGGCAGACGGACAAGCCGCTGCCACCACCACCCACTGCGCTCGTCGAGCTTGAGACCCTGCTGGCTGCCCTCGTGGGGCGTGACGTGGCGGTCGGCTCAGTATCTGAGAAATGCTCCGCGTGCAGCCCCGCGTCCGAACTCGACCCGCCCTCATAAAAGTGCTCCTCGTTCTCTTCCTCGCCCTGCTCCTCTCCTTCCGGCGGCGCGAAATGATCCTCGAGATGCGGATCAAAAACAGGCGATTGCGTCTGATGGACCGAGAACGAGATCCCTGCATCGCCCACCGGCGTAGCACCTTGCACCCGCACGATAGGAATAGCGATAGCGCCCGACGCCTCTAGTCTCTGTACCCTCGAAGATGGTGGTGATGATGATGATGGTGGTGCTGGTGGTGCTGGTGGCAGTGGCGGTGGCTGTGTGCCCTCGTGCACCATGACCTCGCCAAAGACGGACCAGTCCTCCTCCGACTCTGGCAGGTCCTCCGCATGCGCGAGCCTGCGTATCTCCGTCGCAACGCGCTGCAGCGCCGTAGGCCGCTGCGCAGGCGCAGAGGACGACGTCGACGAAGAGGTGGTAGCCGTCGTTGTCGTCGTCCAGCGGCGGAGCGGGGCGCCACGTCCCAGCGCGGCGGCGTGGGCGCGTGCGGGGGAAGGGAGGCGGAGACTCTGTGGGCGGAAGTCCGTGGAGTCCGGGAGCGAGGGGCCGCGGTGCGACGAGGAGGAGGGGATGGAGACGCTGGCGGCTGGGGAGAACGAGGCGGTGTCGAGGCGCGCGGGGGGCGCGGCGCCGGGGGTGGTCATCTGCGGACCTTGGGCTGCCACCGTGGGATCTTGGGCCATGCAGATCGATCTCTTTTTCGGTGGCTTGTGGGGATGATTATTTTAATTGTTCTGTTGCGCGCGGGTTGGAGGGCCTCGGGCGGACGCGCTCTCGGAGAGACCGCAAGGGGTTGAGATGGTGGCTGGAGGGGTGAGAGGCGCGACGAGCTAACTGTTTGAGGGTGCTGTCGTCTGTGGGACTGCTAACTGAGTGCGGAAAACAACACGACTTGATACGGAATACGATGACGGTGAAACCACGGATTAGGTTTCCACGTGCCGAGCTTTGCCTCAATTAGTCTCTCTGGCTTGGCTATAACGGAACCGAGACACCCGGCGCGGTTGAAAAAAAAATGGACAAAAAAAGTACAAAGACACAATATACAGGACGGCGTGGACATGCACATGGAATCTCAAAGAACAAACGTCCAACCCACAAGCGACCCGAGGACATCATAACATCGTCGACAGGCCAGTCCTGCAATCGCGCTCAGATCCCGCCGGGCAGCGGGCAGCACACGCAGCGCGTGTCCCGGGTTTGTTTTACCCTGCACATCCCCGCACGGTGCTTTCCGTTTGAGGACCTAATTTTGAGAGTCCCCGCTGGCAAAAAGATGGTGGCGCAAGGAAGATAGGGAACGACGCTGGAGGATGCCGTGATGAAAATTAACGAAAGCCTCAAAAGGAATGTCGTAAAATATAGGGAGTGTGCTGATCGGATGCTTTTGACGAGACTAGGCACATCAGTAGCGTGTCAGTTCTCGCGAAATGGGGGTGGGGACGCGTGGGGGTATGAATCTTGTTTTCGCAGCCTATTACCTTGCAATTTGCTGCCGATCACTCTTCTATCCTATCTCAGCGGTATCGCGAACAAAAATTGCGCGAGATATCATATAGCAGCCGTGGCTAAATAGTTGGGATTGGAGATTAGGAAAGGAGAGTACATGACACAAATTGTCCAGGAGAGTTCGTACGTATGAGAGTTCAGAAAGAGTAATACACGAGGTGTTAATGTTCATTGCCTTTGGGCCTACAATGTCCGAGGGTTGGTATCGGAATAGGAGAAATGAGTGGATATGCACAAGAGTCCATAAATTCTACACAGTCCATGTCATGGAAGTCCGAGTCCGCGGGTCGAAACATTAAAGCGAATAAGAAATCAAAAAAAAAAAAAAAAAAAGAGTCAGTGATTGTTCGTGCCAGCCTCGTCCAGGACAGACAGTCGTCGAGTAATTATTGTTCAAGTCAAACCAAGCCAAGTGATGATTGGAGTCGGGTAGTCAGAAAGCCTGTACAGAGAGCTCATGAGCATGGTGCCCGTGGCAAAATAAAATCATCACGGTTCTATACCTGCCAACGGGAATGTAATACTCAGCCGCGACAAGGCGGCTGTGATTGTCCCCACGTGGCTTCCAAATTCGTTGGATGCCATCGGCGACCACGACTCCACCTGGGCAATTTCCCTGATGAAGACGTCAGCAGCCGACGCCCAGCAGCACTGCGTTTCAAGTTAGTTAGCAACCGGTCGAGGGGGGCTTTAGGAGGACTCACTCCAACAATTGGATCGAGAAATTCGATGTCGATATCAGAGACCTGGCCTATGACCAATAGCATTCCACGAGCGGCAAGTAGGCACTTCTCGTTCCACAGCTGGTCCACTTCACCACGAAGGTAGTACAACCGGATAAGCGCAGCCTGGACGAGGGAATGCACAACAATCAAGTTGTGTCTATCACTAGCGTGAACAGCCCCCATCTGGTGCACCGGTATAACGCTCGTGGTGAAACGGTTGATCGAGTCCTCCACCGCCAGCGTTTCTTGTTCGGATAGCTGGGTCAACGCCACACCTGCTGCGGATGCGACACGTGTGAAACGACCGGCAAAACGAGTTAAAGCATTCCGGAAATCACACTCACAAGCGTTCCACGCCGAGGCAACTTTTGCGGCGAGATCGAAAAGTGCGGATGCTTTGGCACGCAATGCGAAATTTGAGAATCCGCCTGCGAGAACCGGCACTTGAATCTGATGCGCGAGGAACGCCTGCACGGTATTTAGGTGGGCAAGGTCGCTGAAATTTTCCTAACCAGCCTCGCGTCAGTACAGGCGCTAAAGCACGGGCGGCAATCTCTCACAACTTGATATTCGATTATGTCCTGTGGCCACGGAACAATGATTGAGGAAAGGCCGCCCGGACCGTCTGAAATTAATGAAGGGCGATGCAGAGCTGCTGACCAGCATTGATCAAGGCAGAACACCTGCCAGAACGCCAAGATGCGCTCACCGCGCTCGATGGCATCTTGCGCCGGCGGCAGTGTGGACGTTCCCTCGAGGGTCGTGCCTAGGTCCCGTTGCTCGGATCCTTGCCTGTGCAGGCCCCACTGCAGCGCGAGAGAGGCAGCGGTGCTAGCGTAGTGACTGCCTTCCATGATGCGGCCATTCACCAGGAAATACTGCGAGAGGAGGCAGCACCCCTGGATAACGTCAACGACCTTTGTAGGCGCACGTAGCCAATCATGAAAAGTCTCGGTAGCGCGAGAGAGATAGAGGGGCTCGTGTTGATTCAAGCTGGGCGTCCGTGAGAAATAGCATGCCCAAAGGAAGATCGCGTTCATCAACATCGGATGACGTTGTTCTTCCACGGGACGACGCAGGGAATTGCGCAAGCGCTCCACATGTAATCCGAAGAAAAGCTGTTCGCGATGAGGGATAAAGGTCTCGAGCCTGCTCAGCGAAGCTCAGTTAGGAGGGTACGGGCTCGGGGAACGGGTTGTCACTGACAAGGACTGAGCGAGCTCGGAGGGGACTTGAGTTACGAACATTCGGTGGGGGGACCGGAGTAGCATCGGTCCTGGTGTGTGTGATGTCGATGTCAATTCCAGGTCAATGATGGCACTTGAAACGAACACTCACGCTGGATATCCACGAGACCGGAGAACAGCAGGCTAGGGCGGGTGGGGGAGAGACTGATGATGCTGAAGTAGATGGCGTCAAGTCAATCAATGAATCAAGGAACGAACTCAGGAACACGGGGCACGTACTGATGGGATTGGGAGATTGGGTCGCAGAAAAGGGAAAACTCGAGGGCGAGTCACTCCCGGAGGAAGATGAGTCCTCGGAGACGGGTAGGGCGTGCGGGTCAAACAGGGGTACGGAGGTCAAGGTGTGCTCGGGGGTTTCGAGCTCTTTGATACGGGACTCGAGGCGGGCGATGGTTTCACGCAGGAGCTGTGTGCGCGTCTTGCCCTTGCCATCATCGTATTCGCAGAGGTCCTGCTTCTTGGCACGAATGCACTGCTGACAGGACGGTTTGGAGCCGTCACAGCGCTGGGGAGTGTGATCATTGAGTGAGAACGGGCGAGAGGGCCGAGAGAAAGGGGAATCGTCACCATTTTTCTCTTCCTGCAAAGGGAAGGGGGGCTCAGAGGGGTTGGAACGTGGGGAAGGGCGGGGGATACAGACCTGCAGCGAAGACATGCCTTGCCTCTTTGGAGGGTGGGAGCGTTGTTGCGGGTTGCGCACGCCGAATAGTCGTCGGTCATTATAGAAAAGATTAGAAGAATAAGGTAAGGGAGAGTAAAGAAAGAAAAAGAGAAGAGAGGAAGGATGCGAAGACGACGGGGCAGCAGGCGGGGTCAGAAAAGCGACATAAGCGAGGAAGATAAATAGGACATAGAGGTCAAGGAGGGAGCGACGGATGTACAAGTCAGTGCATCGCCTCGACCAGGATGGATCTATGATGGGCTGGGATGGATCAGCCCCCGCCATCCCCTTGGTCACCCACGCGCGGGGCCGAGCACAGACGCCCCCTCTGCTCGCTTCTGCCCTCGCCTCGCCTCCCTCTGGGGAAACCTCGCCTGCCTGGCAACAACAAACGATTTCAAACTGATCTGTCCCATCCGAGATGGCGACCAGCCACTCTTAATAAGCACGCTTTACCGCGAAAAAAAAATATCTAAACATGGGCCACTCTCTGCGCCCAGCCAATTTACACACGAAGGCGATTGAAGCCCGCCCTCCTCGTGCCGGCGCGGCACCCTCCTGGGTCCCACATGGTCCATTTCCGGAGCTTGCTCGGCCCGGCCGCTTGGTTACCTCCACCCACTTCGGACTGCCCTTCCCCTTCCTTCCCACAATTATTGAGTCTCACTTCCCTCGGGTGTTGACGTTGATGGATGGTGTTGATGCCTTCAGCGCTCGCCCTTTGGAGAAAATAAAATAAAATTTGTTTGTATCACGTCGAAAAATTCGACCTACATCATATGTTAGCATATTCTCATATCTTTCGCCAATTTGCTCTTAGAACCGAAATTGCATGTCGCAGTCTCCGTCAAACCGAATTGCTCGGACCTGCTCGACTCCTCCGCATGGTTGTCCACAAACTCCGGCGGTCCACTTTGACTACCAGGAAAATAGGTATTGCCCGTGGTCGCCCCTCGTCAAGCCTGGCAAGTTTCGGCCGTTCTGACGTTAGTATGGCATCCGCGTGTGCAATTCCTCAATGCATGCCCTCTTGCTTATCTCGTGTCCCTGGCAACTCGCCCTTCTTCTGACTCTGAACGACAATCTCTTTGTTGAACGGGTAGGCAGCGAGATAAGCTTTTTACCGCCGACACACGTCCAGCGCGTCCAACGCCAGGCCCATGAGACATTATCGTGGTGGTCGCGAGGCCCTCTCTGTCCTGTCCCCTGTCCCTAGAGGTTGGATCATCACTGCCAATGGCTTACAGCGAACGACGTGACGGCGAGTTGCTATTTCAAAGACGACTTGTCACGAAACGGCTTTTCCCGATGTTTTCTTTCCGTTTCAACTCCTGCATTGAACATGGCGTGCCTCCCCGCCAGGCCAGAAGTAGCTGTATACTGCTGTAGGATGGTGGTGTCGGCGAGGCACCCACTCACACCCCTTCCAGGAAAGGTCAACTGGAATGGGCACCGTTTCATTTTCCTTCCGCGCAGCAGGCCTACAATGGAAAAACTGCGACTGACACTGCGCCAGTCGGGTCCCCTCTTTTTTTTCTCTATAGGCTCACCCTGCAGGACCCATCGACTGACCAACATCACGAAGTGGCTGCCGATAAGTCGTCCCAGTCGGCCGCCGGTCTCAATGGCAAACCGATAGCGACTAACCGCTTCCAGTTTCTTTACACGTCCCCGCAACTTGTCCGTGCGCGCCCCCATACCACAAGTATACCGTACCGAACCCGTAACAAGAAAACTTATGCTACGTACCGTTCCGGCATCTTTAAAGTTGTATATGCGTTCGCCCTTTTGGTCCCCCATAAATCACAGACAATTGTCCGACGTTCGGCCTTCCCTGCCCTTTGATCTTTCGTCCCCCTCGCAGCAGGACCCCCATCGGATACATCCAGACGCCGACAGGCACCAATGTGCCGAACGGGTGCCACTCTTGCTGGAATGGGCCACACGGTTCACAGCCAAAGTGCCAACGGCGGTCAGTGTGTCGGTTCTAATCATCAACACCGCAGGCTCAGCATCAGAGCGTCATGACCTGCTTCAGACCTCCGTCCTCTGTTCTTGGCTCAACGATTCCCAGGTATCGGATAAGCGCACCTTCCGAATTTCATAAATCATATAATTTGTCCATCTATCAAACCAGGCATTTTAGGGAAGACCCCTCTGACTTTTCACGCAAAAATCACTTCTGAATCACTTGTTTTCCGGTTCCTGATTAAGGGTGGGCACAAGTCCTGACGTCCCTGTGACCCGCCCGACCCGGTGACACCCATCAGCATCGTAATCACGATGCATCCCAAGTGCGTTGCAATCGCAGGGCTCGACGCGCAAAAGGGGGAAACCGAATGATAAGATCGGTGTGGGGAGGATGCAGTAGTAGGTCACGCCCCCACCCGCGCTTCCAAGTCTGCCGGCCGCAATCAGCGCTGCGCGCACATAACCTAAAAGGACCGGCTTCTGAGCGCCTCTATCCCTCTAAAAAAACTTCGAACTCCCTACAATAACGGACGACAACGGCAGTTTGGCCTCAATTCGCTCCCAAACAAAAAAAAACGTGCCCGGACGTGCCCCCACCACTTTTAGGCGCCCCTCACATCAGAAAAAAATACTAAGTTAACTTGCGTGCCTCTGAAGCGCCCACGTCCTATGGAATGAGCCGCACATTTCGCACATTCCCGCGCGGTAGCCACCGGGAATGCACAATGTATTGACAATCACAGAGGCTTCCCCGGATGGAGCGAAGCCTGATCGGTTTTGCTCCTTTGGACGAGGGTGCCCCCCCATCTGTCCAATTGTCGTTCTCATGCGGCGCCCCCTTGACATAAACCAGGCCTTTCTGTTTTTCCGTAAGTTTCAAGATGATAGGAGGAATGGACGGATCTGCGGGCTGGGTCGGTTTCTCGTCACTCGTGTCGTGTTTTATCAACACGCTTTGGTCGATCTACTCATAATTCAGTCGAGTTGATATTCGATTTGTATTATCTTATGGCCGAACATCACGACCACGTGCCGGGAGAGCATTGTCCTTGGAAACGATGCACATTTCCCAGGGTCGAACGGTTTCAAGGGACGGCTCAATTTTGGCAAATGATCTTCAAAAATGGGCTCGTATTTTGCCGTTATTTGGCTCAGAGCGTTGAGCGCGCGCCGTTGGCTATCGTTCACGGATTCTCGTTGCCTTGGAGAGGCGAGCAATGTCGTGGGTGCTATTGAAAGGTAGCTACACATATCGATGGGAAACAGGTATGATAAGATGCGAGTGATAAGGTTACAAGTGCATGCAATGTGGAGTGTGGATGGGGTTGGGGTTGGGGCGCAAGAGCATACCAGATTATGGGGAGGGGTAGGAAGAGGCCCTCATGCTGGTGTTAGGCAAGCGGGATAACATGAAGAGGCTGACACGGCAAGGGATGGTGCTCATCCAGACGAACTCCCACCAGGTAATGGTGGTGCTGGTGGTTGTTGCGGTGTAGCCTGCTGCAGCGGTTGGGACGGTGGTTGAGATTGGGATTGGGACTGTTGCAACTGCTGCTGCTGCTGCTGTTGGCTCTGGTCTACGCCGATGCGAAGATACCCCGCTTGCACGAGAAAGTCCCATACCCGACTGGTCTTATTCACATCGATTTTCACGAGGTCGCGTGCCTCACGTCGTCGCAACTTGCCACCACGTCGGGCGTACTCCCGAACAAGCGTCTCTTTGATAACCAAGTACGGCTTGGGGAGTATGCGGAGCGTCGAACAAAGGGTTTGCTCTGCGGGTGTGAGGAGGTGCAGCGACGGGCTATTCGCGAGGTTTAGTGGGGCCGCTAGTTTGATCAAGGGTCAGCGGAAATTGGGCGGAGACGGAATCAAAGCTTATCACGAACGCGGTCGGCGACCCAATGGCCCTGTGGCGCTTGCTTGATCAATGCTCTTACGATCCGCGTCAACACCGCTGTTGCGCCTTGATGCGTCGGGACCAAGGGACTGGCGTGCGCTGGCAGCTCGAAGTTGTTGGAGTCGCTCCGAAGAGGACATGTTGGCTTTTGCCTGAGTCTGAAAGTAGCCATGAGTGCTGAAACAGGGTGGTGTCAAAGAAGCGAAGCGCACGCGTTTGTACAGGTCATCTTCCCATTTCTTGATGTCCGCGGCGGTGGAAAGCCCGAGCCTCCTGTATTGCTGTAGCTCCGCTATCCGCTTTCGCAGCACCGCCTCATCTAAAGAGCTGGACTGTCAATTGGGCTCTATGAGTGCTGGTTAGCACGCACACAGGATATCAGTGCAGAAGACTTCATAGTCCTCTGCAGTCTGTAGCCTTGCGAAAGGCCGTAATCGATGGACAATGTCCTTCTCCTCTTTCGGGCGTTTTTTCTCCGCGGCTTGCATCTAGGGAAGCGTCAATATATGTGTGTCTGTAAATAGTTTACATACCTTCTTGTATTCCAGCAGCCCCCGATCAAACATGAGCGCCTTGGCTTCGCGCCGCTTGGCGACACGCTGCATATACATCTCGATTAGGGTGAGCTTGAACTCGATGGAATCTTGAGTTTCGAAAGGTATCGGAGGCATGTTCTCCTCCGACTCTTCCTCTGCGCCGTCACCATTATCATCAGGCGCAGGAGTATCTTTCTCCTTCTTCACTTCCTTGTCCTTCTTGACAAACCATTTGCGGCGCCGTGGAGGCCATTCACAACTACGCCATTTCCGTTACCATGGATGGCGCCG
Source organism: Russula brevipes (assembly GCA_022496215.1). NCBI lineage: Eukaryota > Fungi > Basidiomycota > Agaricomycetes > Russulales > Russulaceae > Russula > Russula brevipes. Next base: position 138,650 of record WTXF01000036.1, on the reverse strand, counting down.
TTGACCAAACCGTTCTGTGATATGAGCATCATCTCTTGATCATGATCTTTTTCTCTTTGCTCCTCTTTCCAGCGCATACGGGTCTTGTAGTCGTGGTCATCTTCGTCTTCTGGAATGGAGTCGCCGTCCCATGCCATACATAGGCCGAATTCGAGATTCTTGATCAGATCCTCGGCCTCGTTGTCAATCTCGTGCTCAAATTCGAGTCTGCCAGGAAGGAATGTTGCAATATCATGCACCCCCGGCGCAGAAGTAGGAGCTACTTTTTGAAGTTGTGGCGTAACTGTCATGTTCGATATCCGCGCCGTTTCCGTTCTTGAAAATCTGTAGGATCGATATCGAAAGATAGGTCCATACGCTGGGCATTTCCCAAATCAGTAAACGACAGGCGGAGGTAAAAAAACAATAGATAACGCACGGGTCTAGGCCAGTTTGGTGAATCAATGTAGACAGTGTTATAGTGTTCTTCAACCTCCTCCCTGTGCGGGTGCCAACATGCTCAACAACTGCTGGCCAGTTGCCCAGACCTTGTTGGGCAATGCCTTCGATGAGTAGGAGTTCCCTGAAGAAGACGTAAGCAGCCAACCCCAAAAGTGGGAAGAGGCGTCACTCGTCTGCGCCCCAGTCCTCAGTGAATATGGATAAGAGTGAAGCTCCTTCAGAGGTGGGTGATATAAGCCTCATGTTGCGTGAGATATAGTAAATATGGCTCACCTCAACCCTGTATGCATGGCCCCGTTTATGTTTGCCAAATTCCTTCCCACTACAGAAGCAATTCGGACAAAGGTCGACACCGTCTCTACGGCGCAGGAAGGATCGCACACTTGATTCTAATGGAATGGGTAAGATCGGCCAGACACCCATCACACTCTGTCTGCACGCCAGGTTCGTTGATTGCTGCTGGAGAGGGTGTAAGTTTACGTAATGCAGACGCGTGAGAAAGATAGGAACATGGGACGAGGAGAACATGCTGCAAATGTAGACCACGCACTCGATACCTCCTCCGCATGATATGGCCGCTTCCTGTTCGTGACTGTCATCGCGGGAAGACCCAATCGTCGTCAGAGATTGAATCTCTTTGTCAGGTTGTGCGGGGTACTTGTGCGGGGCAATTCGGCAACAATGCGGTGGAGAAGTAGAGTAACGTAGGCGGGGAACCACAAATGGGATGATTGTTGTACTGGATATCGCTTTGGTGCTTGCAAGGTCTTGCGTTTGACCTATCCTAGTCGTCGGGACCGCTCGCCAACGTGGGTGATTACAATAGTCGACGATGGGATGGAGGGCGTAAGAAAGATGATAAGAACCAAGCTCTGGCGAGTATATTCTAGTGAGAGAGGAAAAACGGCCTGGAGATGGGTAGTCAATTGAGGATGATGTGCCCGACGCGCTCGTCGTCGGCGACGGTGGCGAGCGCCTGAGGCGATGTTTGGCTATCTTTGTGCGTGTTACTCCACGACCCGGCCCGAAACTGCCGTCCCAAATCGCGTCTCACTTCTCAGCACAGCTGGGCGCACTCCCTGTCGTGTCAAGGCTCAAGAAGTTCCACCCTTAGAAGCGATAAGCGTCGACTTTCGCCGCACCGCATACAAAAAGCAGCGCACGGGCCCGAGCCTTTGCATCTCTCATGGCTTCACCTGACCTTCTCCCTTGGAATTCGGCGCCCGGCAGGTCGATAGATATCGAACTCGGGGGACAAGAGGTCATCAACATCGAGCTTGACACGCTCGATTCCAATGCCGACGATGTGCTGGAAGTTTTGACGGAGGGACAGCCAAAGGTGGCCTATTGGACACGACTGGCTGGGGAGTACATGCGAAGGGGTCACCTTGACGCAGCAGAGAAGATTGCTTTATCTGCCATCGAAAGTACGTTGAATCTTTGCTGCTTGCGAAATCTGGCAGTTTATCGGAGTCCGGGATAGGCTTCCAGTCCAGCGGTTCTATTTCTTCCTTACCATCAATATATTCCTTACTTGCTAGCATTCAACTGGCGAAGGCCCGAAAGGCTCCAAAATTAAAGCTGTATAATGCCGTAGGCTCCCATTCTGCTGTGCGCAGGGAGACCCGTTGATTATGTGAATAGGTCAAGATATCATGACTGCGGAGAAGTCTCGAGACGAATATATGAGAGAGGCAACCCAACTCCTCAACCATGGCGACCAGGCTGCAGCAGAAGGAGGAGAGATTAGTTCCGCGACAAAAGAACTATTGCTTTTGACTCGTGGTACGTCTTATTGGAGCTTCGACGCGCGCCCTGTTTACATGTGATGGTGGAAGCCATTCACCAGCTAGCAAACCGATCAATGGAAGATGCGCTGCGCTCATTTGAGGCAGTGCTCAAGGAGAGGCCCACAAACTTGATCGCCCTACTGGGAAAGGTGTGTCTCCTGCAGTCCTGGCTAGCCCTCGCGCTGACGACTTGACTATAGGCGAGGATACTGTACGCACGACGTCATACGCCCTCGCCCTCAAATCATTCCAACAAGTCTTGCAGCTGAACCCATATTGTCTTCCTGACCCTCGCATTGGAATCGGCCTCTGTCTGTGGGCGCTGAATCATAGAGAGAAGGCAAAAGCAGCGTGGGAAAGGAGTGTTGAGGTGGTGAGATGGCTCTTTTTTCCTTGTCAGTCCCTAGTTTCTCACTCTATTAATGCAAGAATCCCTCTGAATGGTCAGGACAACTACTCCTAGGACTAGACGCGTTAAATGCGAGCAAGAACCCTGACCTTTCAGAGGATGAACGGATACAAGAGCTCATGGTTGGCTCCAAGCTAATCGAAAGAGCATTCAATAGTAACCAACGCAACGCGTCTGCCGCAAACGCGCTGTGCGACATATTTCTTCGTAAGGGCCAACATAAGCGCGTGCGTTTGTACTTTAGGGTGACGTTGGCAGAAGCGCTCATAGAGACTTCGCAGGCATTAAAGTTGGCAGAGCGGACAATTCAATTCGCAGACACGATGGCGGTGCTCACGGATGGTTATATACGTGCGGGTCGTGTCTGTCATGCAGAAGGCTCGTACGGTGATGCATTAAAGCATTACAAGCAAGCTGCCGAAGGGCGGTCGAACAATGTTCTCGCTGCAATTGGTTTTGCCCAGATGCAGTTACGAAATGGTATGCTACATTCATATTACCCCCTTCCCTGTTTGCTTATGATCCATAGATGAGACGGCAGCTGCCATCCATACCCTTGATGGCCTCTTACAACCCCCAAGCCCGCAAAAGTCCCTCGAGGCGACGGCCATGCTCGCCTCCTTACGATTGCACCCTCGTCCTGGCGTGTCCAGTTTGGATGCTGCTCAGGAAAAAACCAAAGCGCGCGAGCTATTCGACCGCGTGTACAGGACAGTCGAACACATTGAGGACACCGCCACTCAAAATGGGAACGCCTCGCGGAATGAGCCACCACCACCGCGCGTGGTGGTAGACGATGTGGAGATGCATATCGAATATTCCCGCCTTTTGCAAGGCGAAAATCTCGACCGAACAGGCAAGATATTCCGCGAAGCTGTGCGGATCAGCAAAGAAGCCGGCCGCGTCGACCCAAGGCTGTTGAACAATCTTGGTGTAATCTCGCATCTCGAGTCGCGGTTTGGAGAGGCCTGCACCATGTACGAGAATGCCTTGGTTGGTGCTACCGCCCTTGGTGCAGAAGCAGAGGCGATGTCAACCTCAGTTTTGTACAACCTGGCACGTGTATACGAGGATTTGAACGACGATGCAAAGGCAATGGAAGCATATGAAAAGCTCCTGGATCGACATCCAGAATATGTGGATGGTATAGATCTTTCGTTTCCCTGGTTACTCCTTACTGACTTGATGCCGCCAAAGCCAAAATCCGGCGGGCCCACATACTGAGCAATATGCACCAGTCCAATGAAGCTCACGACTTGCTCAAGGATTCACTCGCATCTCAGAGCAGCAATCTCAACCTGCGCGCGTACTACACCTATTTCCTCATGCAATCCAACGCCCTAAGGCCAGCACGGGAATTCGTGTTCGGCACATTGCGCGACTACGACAAGCACGACCTGTACGCACTCTGCGCTGCTGGGTGGCTGCACTATCACCAGGCGCGTGAAAGCCGCGACATGAGCGCAAAGGGCGTCGAGGAGCGACGGGTGTTCTTCCGGCGAAGTGCCGAGTTTTACGAAAAGGCGCTCGGGTTGGATCAATTTTGCGCAGTCGCGGCGCAGGGACTCGCGATCGTTACGGCAGAGGACGCACTCGGCACTCTGGGCGGTGCGCTTCCGCCTGGTCCGGCGCCCGACGAGGGCCAGCGCCGTGCGATGAACGCGCGCGATGCGCTCGAGGTGTTCGCGAAAGTGCGCGAGAGCACCAACGACGGGAGCGTGTACGTCAATATGGGGCACTGTTACTTTTCGCGAGACGAGTTTGATCGGGCCATCGAGAGCGTGCGTATTGCTTTATGTGCTCGTCTTTTAGTCCGCGTCGTCCCGACTGACGCATCGAGCAGTACGAGACCGCGTCGCAGCGCTATTATGGCGGGCGTAATATCTCGGTGTTGCTGTGCCTAGCACGGTCGTGGTATGTCAAAGCGAGCAAAGAACAATCGTTTGCGTCGATGACAATTGCACTGCAATTCACGCAAAAGGTAACGAGGGTTGCATCGTTTCCGCTTGGAAGTTGCTTTATAACAGCCGCTATGGCCTTCTTCCGTGTTCAGGCACTGCACATCCAGCCTGTAGACAAAGCCATCGTGTACAACATCGCGATGATCCAGCAAAAGTCCGCCGAGTTGCTCTTCTCGCTTCAACCGACCAAGCGCACGCTGGCGGACCTGGAGCGCGGCATCGCACGGGCGGTCCATGCGCAGAAGATGTTCGGGTCGCTCGCGGCAGACCCGGCCAGTGCGGTGCCGTACGACCGTCTTCTGGCGGAGGAGCGCAAGAAGTATGCAGACAGCATGCTGCGCCGTTCCGAGGAGCACCTGAGCGCGCAGCGCCAGTACGAGGCAGAGCAGGCCGCGCGGATGGAAGGCGCACGACAGAGGCGCGCCGCGGAGCGAGAGCGCGTCGAGGCGGTCGAGGTGAGCTCCTTTCTCCCATGAGCCATCATCACATCCCGCTGATGATGTGAAAACAGCGCGAGCGCGAGGCGAAGCTGAGACTCGAGGCGGAGGCGCTCGCGGCGGAGCGCGCGCGCGCACGGCAGGAGGCGCAGCAGTGGAGCCAGGACCTGGTGAAGAACGAGAGCGACGAGGAGCGGGAGCAGCGCAAGGCGCGCAAAGCGAACCGGAAGGTCAAGTCGGAGGCGCCGAGCGGCGACGAGGGCACGAGCACGCCTGCGGGCGGCGGCGGCGGCGGCGCGAAGAAGCGACGCAAGCTGAAGAAGGGCAGCGGTGCGGGGGGCGCGGCGAGCGCGGCGGCCAGCACGCAGGCTTCGGATGCCGAAGACGGAAAGGCACTGTTCTCGGAAGAGGAAGAGGAGAAGCCTCTTAGGAAGGTTCGCCAGTTTCCCCTTTTCGGTGGGGGGTGTTGGGGGCAAATTTCGCTCATGGTTTCGTGTTTTTTTTTGGTAGCGTGGGGCGACGAGGAAGCGTGCTACACGTGAAGAGGACGAAGAGCCCGCGTCTGCACCGCGTAAGAAACAATAGTGAGTCCCCTCCGATACATCTTGGGCCACGGCCACCTTTGCAGTCGTGCTGAGCACCCGCCCCCTTTCAATTAGCATAAGCAAAGAGACGATATCGGATTCGGACGAAGAGATGGAGTGATGACGATCAGCGGATCAAACGGGATCATCGGAATCAGCATTTTCATTTTTTTTGCTTTGTGTACTGTGCCCTGTGCTGCTTGTTGTCTTGTCATCACTTTGATCATCGCGCTGATTTTGATTTATGGGAAATATCTAAATCTGACCAACCCATCCCACGCGCCTCTGCCGCGCTGCGCAACCAACGTGCATCAGGCATCGAGCGGCCGTTTGGCACGACCTTAGCTTGCTGTGACGCTTTCACACACGTCTATCTGATCATGGGAACGGTATGTTTGGATTGGGAATAGGAGTCTGGGCTTCGGACATGCGTTCTCAAAGCGCCTATCGCGTGTGCGCCGACACCACCAACCGCAGTAGGCGTGACGAGAAGTACCTGACAGGCCTGACGCCTGACGCGCCTGACGTGCCAGAAGTGACGCTAGTGACGCGCTAGTGACGACGAGACAGGGCGTTAAGCGTTAAGAACTCGATAATCTTGAATCTGTGCCAGACTTCTATACTGTGCCTCTGATGGCTACCACAGCAAATTCAGACTAGGCTCCAAGTTTTCCTCTTCAAAGTGGTCTAGTGAGTGTTGCTAGAGAGACGCCAAGGAAAGGCCCCCCCGAGTAGATCAGATGTTCAACTTGGCTTGGAAATGCAGCTGTACTGTATTGGAACCTAGTGGAGAGCGGACTGTGAATTTGACGCTGGGTTGTCAGACTGTCAGTTGGTCGAGCTCAAACCCAGGTGCATTTATCCCTTTACAGTAAGGGCCATCGGCGGCATGTGCGTTGAATGTTTGTTTTCAGGGCAATGCAGGCGAGGTGGTCCCCTTTCACGGGTGTATTATTTGGGATATTTTTGAATGGTTATTTGATGCTGTTCCTGAGGGTGCAAAGCGAAGAGAAAGAGACTAGAAGGCTTGATCCTGATTTGCTACCGTGACGGCCTGCAGATATAGCCCGAAATTTGGAATAAAGCAGAATGACATGAATATTGCTCGATTAAAGTCTATTCAAGAGGAATTGTGAGGACGATATCGAATATTAATATTGTTACCCAAAGATGGTAGTTGGCACCTTGCACATAGCGATCATGACACCGAGAACGCGAGCTCTCTGTCAAGTATGCAACGACAGGGAATCTAAGTACACGTGCCCTGGGACTAGTTGCCTTGCTGAATAGTGAGTCACGTCCTCGTTATCTCGCCGTACTGAGCCTGGGGTGTTTGTTCCGCAGTTGCTCCGTTGCGTGTTACAGGCAACACAAAGGTAAGGTTTTAATCTCGAGATTTCTCATGATCGATCGGTAGCGCTCACGCATAACTTTTTTTAAAGAAACGTCGTGCCGTTCAAAGAAGGCGGAAACAGGTGACGCACCAGCAGAGCAACACACCCAACCCCTTGCGCGTGAAGATGGTCTGTGTGCCCTGTGCCCCTTTGTGTCAAGTTGGAAAGCAGGCTGATCGTTGGTTGAACAACAACAGGCAAAGCAGGCGACGAAATTCCAACCGAGGTCCCACTGCGGCCGCTGACGTCGCTCAAGTGGCCGTACGTGCCCGATGAGAGTGCATACCCGGACCCTCTGAAGCGGGACGACCCAAAGCCGTTGCAAACTGCGCAGTATGAGGCCATCGGTTCGTCACCAACAACTTTTTACGGTGGTGTTGGCGACCGGCTGATCTCAAGTTCCAACACACACACCCATGCCATGCACACTAATGCGCTCTATTTATCTCTCTGGGCGACGACCACGTGACGAATTAAAAATAACCATCAAAATCGCAAGCGACGTCGGCGGCCGTCCGGGCGGCCCTTGCTGTGCAGCCAGGGCTGAGAGACGAGTTGCGAAGGATCGACGGGCTGCGGGGGTTTGCACGGGAAGAAGCGTTGCAGGCGGGTCTTGGGGTGTCGCGGGGGGACGTGCGGTTCGCAGAAGATGGGGAGAGTCGGGATCGGGGTGCAGGGACAGGGACGTTGCGGGGATTGGCGGAAGCGATAGAAGCCGCAGTTAGGGGCGATCGACGGGGAACCGGCTGGTCCGGCCCTGGACTAGAATGGAGCAAGGGTGACCCAGAAAGGGAATAAAGTGGTTTGACGCTTGCCACGATCACATTCCTTCTTCACAGAAAGCAGTGCTTTCGCCCCTTGTTCTTCCTCCTTGACTCCGCACCTCTCCATCCCACCATCCACCACTACCGTCATCGTCCTCCTCTTGGCGCACCCTGCTCCATTCCTTCGTATCCTTATTTTTTTATCTGGTGGGTTAAGGTTAGCTCGGCCTACTCTTGGCCCATCACAACACCTGTAAAGCACGGATCGTACCTGACAAGCCTCAAAAAAGCCCTCCTTGCGCCCCCCGTTCATTTTCCCCCCCCCACCACCACATGTTGCCTTCGATACTATTCACCCTCCTTCTTTTCGTCTCCCTGTCCGTGGGGGCAGCGCCCCCTCCGCGTCGGGACCCTTTCCATATCCCTGTATTCCGCCGCAGAAATGTACGACGCGGCGACGCAGACCTTTCACACTACATCCATGCTTCTGAGCGCCTGAGGGGAAAGTATGGTTTTACAAAGCGCGACTTGTCAGGTAGGGCCCAGAAAGCAGACATCGGCATCACCAACCAGGTGCGCGCCTCCATCATTACACCCATCATTCGGGCTCGTCTCACAGTACCTATGACATGACCAGGGCGCGGACACGAGCTACTTTTCCCTAGTTAGCGTCGGCACTCCGTAAGTGTGGGCCCTCTGAGAATCTCCTGGTTTCACCGTTTTCATTTCGTCCCGTTGCTTTCTCCCGCACATTAGAGCCCAGCAGTTTGCCCTCGTCCTCGACACGGGTTCCTCAGACCTCTGGTTCGCCACCGCAGGCTGCGCCGGCTGTAGTAGCAGGACCCCAACCTTCGATCCTACAAAGTCATCCACCGCCAAGGTCGGAACACAACAGCCTGTCGATTTGAATTATGGATCAGGTTCTGCCTCCGGTTCACTCGCCAGTGACACTGTTACCATGGGTCCGTTTACCGTCAACCCACAAGCTTTTGGTACGTATTCCCCTTCGTGGTTACTTCTGGGCTGGGGGGTTTGTTCCCAATCCCCCCGTCACTTGCCGCCCGGTTTGGTAGGCGCCGAGGCGCGCCATGGCCAGGCGGTGGCTGATTTGAACGCCCGATATCAGTCCAAGCCGCTCGGCGCCGGCAGTGAACGGGTCCTCTGTCTTGAATTTCGCCGTCAGCGATGCTAACTTGCGTTCAGTTGCTGTCGATACTTTAAGCTCAGGGTTGGTCGATGGCCAGCTCGCTGGTATCATGGGCCTCGGTTTTGAAGGCATAGCCAAAACTCAGGCGCCACCCTTCTGGCAAGCGCTCATCAACAATAACCAGCTGACAGACCCCGAATTTTCTTTCTTCATCACACGCTTTGCCAACGACCCTAGTGCCTCGGAAGAAGAACCCGGAGGCGTTTTCACCCTCGGTGGAACAAACTCTACGCTCTTCCAAGGCAACATTGACTTTCAGCCCGTCAGCTCGTCCAGCGTTTCCGGATTTTGGCTACAGACTATAACCAGTGCGTAACACACATAAACCTAGGGCATCGCAGCCTCGTGATTAATTCAAATGTGTCTGTTAGCCATCACTGCGAATGGCAAAAGCGTTGACGTCGGCTCCGCGACATCGGCGGCCATCGATACTGGTACCACGTTAATTGGTGGCCCATCTGCGGCCGTGAAGGCCTTTTGGGGTGCAGTCAGTGGCGCCGTAGCCCTCAGTGGAAACTTGACTGGCTTTTATGCTTTCCGTCCGTATACTTCACTTCTCAACCCCTTCCCCCCCTTTCTTTTTTGGTCCTTGGCGTAGCGCACGCCAAGGCAATTAAAAAGTTTCACCCAGCGGAGCTGACGGTTACATTCTTTTTTCCCCATCACACAGCCTGTGCCACTCAGGTTTCCGTTTCGATATCATTCGGGGGACCCTCATGGCCAATCAACCCTGCCGATATGAACCTTGGCACCGTCAAGAGTGGCCAGTGTCTCGGCGCTATTTTTGATATAGGATCAAGCGTCAGTCCGGGATCAATCACCCCATCGTGGATCGTCGGTGACACGTTCCTTGTGAGTCTTTTTACCTCAGGCGTTGCCCAGACAGATTTAATTTTCGAACGAACCTAGAAAAACGTGTACAGCGTCTACCGTGCGTCCAATCCGCCCGCAGTTGGCTTTGCACAACTCTCGGACGCAGCTGGTGGCTCTGCAGGCTCGTGACGTTTCTCCCGTCTGGTTTGTTCATACGTGCTGATTCACCCGTTCTTGAACCAGGTGCACCAGGTCCAGTTGGCAGCGCAAGGCTTTCGGGTGGCGGACCTGCTTCTACATCGTCACCGGGGGGCACTTGTAAGTGCTCTTTTCCTCCTGCAGTTCGGAGCTGACGACGACGACTATAGCCGATGCGCATCCCGCAGTGCCGCTCGGTGCCTTTGGCCTCATCATCACCGGTGCACTGTCGTTACTCACGACGGCATTCGTACTCTCTGCTTGAAGCCCCATAGGACAGATCTGATGTGATGACGAACTTATCATGCCTCAACCAACTCTCTTCTAGCTGCAATTGTTTGATTGCATATCTGCCTATCTATCTCGCTTGTCATGTATTGGGACATCTAGGACGGAATGTTATTGTGTTTTGAACCTTGTTATCCCTATCTACCTTACCTTGAGAAGAGTATTTTACTTTCGCATTGCATTTTGTGATGGATAGTCGTGAACCCTCTTTTTTTCATTTGAGATGGTTCTGGCACAGGTGACCTTATCCTGCTAAGGCGTCATGGCGTGGAGTGTATCACACGTCTGACTGACCTGACAAGCGTAGTGGGGATCTGGTCCCACGCTCCCTGACGCGCCTGACGCCTGACTAGCCTGACTCCTCGGTCAGCTGGCCTTGGCCGTTCTCCACCTCCACTTACTATGCCTATGTGGGCTACAGTGTCCACAACCCCAAATCCAAGCCCCAAGACCCCGCCTTCCCGAGTGAATCCCGACTCACCGTCCAACTATCTCCAACGCCACCTCGGAGTCGTGTGACATCATATCCTACTAGTTGCCACCACACCATCACCACACACACCTTTGGCTAGACTGTATTTCCATTCTCGTCGCGTCGCAGGCGGCTAAACTCACAGCGGAATGGGTCAGTTATTTGTCTGTCACGGATGCATGGCGCGCAACTTTGCACGGGCCTTTTTTTAGGTTGTTTCAGTTCAATATAATGTTCAGTTAGATGGTGGAGCTGCTCCAGCCAATGTCTCTCTCTCTCGCCGCACCGCTGTGTGAGAAGGCCGGTACCCAGTACTTTTCGATCAACTTGGCCCTCACAGGCGGCCCCCTCAGGCTCCGGATCCCGGCCCTCCCCTCGAATCTCGAATCCCATCCCTGGGGCCCTCTGGCTAGCACCACCGCCATATCCATCGTCCGGGACCCCCCCCCATTCCATCGGGTTGGATTTATTTTTTTCTTGGGCTTTTGCGTCGTCGTCATGGTTTCTTGGTCTCAGGTCTTCTCTCTTCTTTACTTACTACTGTGGTCACACGCCTTGTGCTTTGCGGAAGGTAGCCTGAGGGGTCCTTCCTTGTCCTCGGCTTTGACTTACCTCAGGGTTTGGGCCACCTGCTGGATTTTCATTAATCATTATTATCACCCAGACGGAATAACACCACAATTGGCACGGTGCCCCGCGTTTCTTGCTGTAGTTTTTGTTTTTTCCTTCAAACCCCTTGACGGGAGCCGTACTCCCCCCCTCCCCCGAAAAGTCCGCACGGCTGGCACCCAGTATTAAATGTTTTTTTTTCACTGACCGACCGATCTACTGGCATCCAACCTCACCTTACGTCCTCTCGCCGCCGGCTTCTCTGTCCCTCGAAACCTCGACCTCGATAAGTATATGTGACAGACAATTTCCTCCCCTCGCCCTCCCCCCACTCAGGCTCATCCTTGCAGTGCCGCCGCTGCCAAATGGGGGGGTGCGGAGGGGGAAACAGAACCAGAATCGGATCTTGGACTTCCGAGACGAGCTTGCACGCCCCCCCCTTTTTTTTTCTTTTCTAGGGAGAGATAAAACTACACATGCTAATATACTATACTACCCGGGACGGACGTCGACGCCAAATATATATTTTTTGCGACGCGGAGCTGTCGCGCGAAGTGTGGGTGTGGCGCGTGTGGCTTCTTGTTTGTCGTTCTCGTTTCCCCATGCCACTGCTTGGGTCGACTTTTTTTTTTCTTTTCTCGGATTGCGGTGGGGAGCCTTTCCCCTTCCCCGGGCCAAACAACACGCGCAAAGGGGAGAGAAAATGCGCGGAGGTGGGGGCTGGGCGGTGAGCGTTGAGGCCTGAGGGCTCGTCGTTCGATTTTTCTGCCGAGAGCGCCGAGGGCTAAGCCTAAGGCCTGGGGGCTTTTTCAGGGCGCGGATGACCACCTCGATTTCACTCATTATTGTACCAAATACGCTGGAACGACGTCCAACAGGGTTGGCCACAGGGGTTGAGAGATCTATTTGGCGACTTATGGTACAATAGACGGGGGGAGATAACATATCGCAGGTAGCAAAATACAAACACGAGACTAAAAAAACATATAAAATGCGGTTGGTCATCTCACTTCTGGGAAGAGGGAGGCGAGGATGGGGATAGATTTGTTGGGAAATAGAGATTTTACGAGCGCGGGCCGATTGTGTTGCTTCACGGTCACGTGGCCTCCAACAATCGTCCGACAGGCGCAGGCGCATGTGCTCGGCATCGCACGACGCAAGCACCGCGACGCTCCTCGTCGAGCGCGCGCAGCCCGATCATCCGACTTGTCAGTCTGTGTCCTTAACCGGTCTACCGTACCTCTCCCGCGGTCGTGTGTCGGTGCGGCACCTTATCACAGCTCGACGCCTGTGTCGCCCGACGCGTCCGTCCGTCTATCGACCTACAGCTCCCACACGTCGACTCGCCAATTCCGTCACACGAATCCTCTGTCCTCGGAGCCACTGTACCACCTGCAGGCTCATCACCTACGGCCCCACTTCGCCTCATACTCACTTCGCCACAACCCCTGCCTCCCGAGATTTGACAGCCTTCACCGTCGGATCCTCCCACTCCGTTGCCTAGGCTGATCCGACTGGGATTCAAGATGTCTCACTCCCTTACTGGCGTGAGCTCGCCGTTCATCTAGGTCGGATACCACTGGCACCGCAGGCACGTTCTCGCCCCCTCTCATCATTTCCGGATGTGCTGATCTTGTTCATAGCCCGGTTTTTGGTTCAGAATGTCTGGCTACGAGAACTCCTACCCCCAGAACCCCGATAGTGGCTTCCAATCGCAGTGTTCCGCAAATGCTGGTCTCATTTGTGCCACGCCCCGGGGACGTATCCTCCCTGGATGTGCAGATCGAACACTTTCGACAGTCCACTTAGTGTTCTCGGAGAAGACCCAGAGACGTTCATGTTAGATCCTACGGTAGAGCAGCTCTTGACGACTATCAATACACTTGTACAACCCCAATCTAAGGAGAACGTTTCGTCCGTCATCATCACCGAATCCGCAACCTATTGACTCGACGCCAGCTTTTCAATTTTGATGATTTTGTGAAGGACCTTAGAGTTTCCGCCTCACAGGAACCAACCGAAGACACCCCCGCCATTCAAACATGCACAGAGTATCAGAATCTCTCTGTCTCACAGAGCAGCTCGGCGACCCTCACCTCGCACTTTGAGGGTGTCCAGAGCCCGATGCCGTCTTTATATGTCGCCACTCTATCGCCCACTTCCACGGAACCAACGCCCCCTCCTGTAGCAAAGGGCCCCTATGTGCCGCCCCGCGGCGCAGCCAATGCTGCTGTCCGCCGCGTTGGAGGCAGTGGAAAGAAGGACCCCATGGCCGTTCGAGACCCGCTTCTCCTATTTCCGGTTGCACTGCTAATCGAGTGGTGGCATTAAGGCTTCAGACCGCCACGTTTTGTCCATTGCCGCCAATCCGCAGCTTTCGTCCGAGTCGTTATCCCCTTGCTCTCTTATGCTTTGCTTCCCCCCGGACTGGCAGCGTCACGCTGCTCAGAGTTACTCAAGGAGTTACTAATGCCTTTTTCTGTTTCTTAGCCTGTTTACCTAGTAACGAGAACGACCTTCCCTTCCCCCCACCACACAACACACATCCCTTGCTCTCATTGATATTCGTTCCCTGCCCCACACCACCACGTGTGCTGGTGTCATCACCCTTTCTTAGATCAGGGTTTTTCGTCGGCTCCACTGGAACTTTGGAGTACGTACGATATTTGTCGCATCGTGCTGTCTGGTTGTCTGTGTGTCCTATGTTTACTCTTTCTGCATTGCGTTGTGGTGGGTAAAACTAGGACCGTAAAATAGGATCACGGCGTCAAAAACTACAACGCGGGTGTGGATGGAAGAAAGCCTTTCCCCTGCCTTGCCTAGCCCCATGTTCTGGGATTCCCGAGCCGTCGTCCTTCCTCTCGCGCAGTTCTCACGGAACCACAACATCCTCACATCATCCCTAGCCTAGTGGCCTTTTCTACTGATCTTATACTCTCACATGGTCTCATTTTTTACACTGTATCATGTTATATCTTTCCCCCAACCGTCGTTAATCTCGCTGTGTTAAGAAATGTTCCGTGCCAGAGTGAGAAAAGGTGAGGTAAGGAAGGAATTGCTTTTTTTTTTTGGCTTTTTTGTTTGCTCGGTCAATGGTCAACGGCGTCTGCCATCCCTATTCCTTTCAACTCGTCAACTCGATGGTCTGGGGCCAGCCCGCTCTGGTTGCTCGCCTTTACCGTACATGCCCAAGCATACTACGTACAGTACTTTATGCATGTCCACCTTTGTGATAAGCGCCACAGAGTACAAATTCGGATTTACAAAAAGTGGTTCTGCGTCTGGTAAGCTCAAGGGTAAGCTGATCATGGATGACCGACAACGTTGCCACTGGCATCCTCTCTCATTCCGACAACACTTCCGCCACCCTGATATAATTATCGTAGACGGACTACTGCTCTGATTTTCTCTGAAGGTTCGTAGGCTTCTTGCCTATGCAGACTGTCAATAGCTAATCTCCTTGTGGGTGCGCAACATCTCTCTTTCATGAAACTTTCAGGGGAGATCCTCCCCAGCTTGAAGTCGACTTACTCGACTAGTGTGGAGGAGCAGTATTCAGACGGACGTTGTTGAAACTGGAGCGCGTGAAGCGGGACGCGCAGATCTCAGAGCCTCGGACTCCCAGTCACATACACATCCGACTGATCCGAGCTGTTGGACAACCCAACTGAAGGGACAACCTCTACATACTTTATGGACAGAACCTACAGTAGTTCACTAGTTCACTCTTTGACAGTAGACCCCTCTAGTTTAGCACTAAACTTTAGTCTAGGTATTCTTATATCATTTATATACGGTAGATATTTTGGACTTGGTAAATACACTTTCTGTCGTTTATAGTATTCCCGCGCAGTGCATCTCGGGAGTTCATTTGGGTTCACGGGTTTCTACAGACGTGATGGTGCGAACATTGCCTTCGCCAAGTCCTTACGATAGTGTTGCTTACATCTTCGCGGGCCACTGTCGTTCAAGCGGATGTCACTGCGACAAAAGTCATTTCGGACGTTTCTGCGGTCCTAGAGAGCGAGACCGGCCGGGCGGCCCGGGAGTCGCCTTCGCGAACGTGCATGCATGCATGGCTCGATCAAGTACTCGATGGTTTTACCCCTCGTCCCACGAGTACTGGTTTCCCCTGCCCAGGCTGGCATCGCAGCCTGTCGGGGACACTGGAAGGGACGTCTAGCGAGATGTTCACCAACGAGATGCGAACGAACACACTCCCTGCCAACGCGACCCCGCCGATAAGATTAGGCCGCTGAACCTTTTGGGCCGCTATGGTAGTCACAGAAGGGTTTCGCCCCATCTCTTTCAATCTTATTCTTCTCTATTTTTTGAAATTTGTTTGCCGCTGCTGATGCCCTTGAATGCAGAGGTTGCAAACCCCCATGCATATTTCTGGTTTCCCGTCTGTAGGTCCTGTTTGAACCCGACGAACTTGGTGCCAGTACTGATACCTCAATGTAGGCAACTCGAGTATATGTGAATGTCCCCCTGCCATGGTCCGCGGCCTGGCTGCCGCGCTCGGTGTGTACGACGCGTTTAACGGGCTCGTCCCGCCCAATTGGGCCACCCGGCCCCGCAGCGGTCTGGGCGCGACGGGGACGTGTTTAGGGTGGGCCGATGAGGTGATCGAGTGAGACACTGACCAGGACGATGGATATCGCGGTGTCAACCCGGCACTGTATCGCGAGAGGCAGCCGTTTCCTTCCTGGTTTGAGAAGACGACACGCCATCGCTATAGGCATTGATGAGAGGGCGCTCGTAACGGATCACGTAGGGATTTGAGGGACCAAGCTTTTTCGTCTTTGCTTTTTCTTCATTGATCATACTGCTGTGCTGTTTCGATGACCCGGCGGAGTGGTCGACTCCCTCCGGTTCTTGAGAGTTTTCGAACCTTCTGCCACGCAGTGACGTTGTCAGGCGAGAAAATTGAGCCGTTCTATTTTGGAGTGATAAGGAGCCGGGTCTACAGCCTATACAGTATTTCTCAAAGACAATTCAAATATAATAGATATACAACCAGTAACAGTAACAACACAATTGGATGGTATCCTGGAATGAAGCCAGATCGAAGCTGTGGGGGTATTGTGCCATGCTTATCAGGGAGCTCTGCAACATCCCAGCGTCCCTTAGATGATGCCTCATGTAATGGATTACACGCACCCTTGTCCTGGGCCGACGCATCTGCGCCCCCTTTCATAAGCGCTCGTACGACCTCCGTGGCTTGTAAGGACTTGGACCCCGCCGCGGCATGCAATGGATTGAGCCCATCGTTGTTCTGGGCCGACGCATCTGCGCCCGCTTCCATAAGCGCTCGTACGACCTCAACGGCTTGTGAGGACTCGGACCCCGCCGCCGCATGCAATGGATTGCGCCCATGCTTGTCCTGGGCTGACGCATCTGCGCCGCTTCCATAAGCGCTCGTACGACCTCAACGGCTTGTGAGGACTCGGACCCCGCCGCCGCATGCAATGGATTGCGACCATGCTTGTCCTGGGCTGACGCATCTGCGCCCGCTTCCATAAGCACTCGTACGACCTCAACGGCTTGTGAGGACTCGGACCCCGCCGCCGCATGCAATGGATTGCGCCCATGCTTGTCCTGGGCTGACGCATCTGCGCCCGCTTCCATAAGCGCTCGTACGACCTCCATGACTTGTGAGGACTTAGACCCCGCCGCCTCATGTAATGGATTGTGCCCATCGCAGTCCTGGGCCGACGCATCTGCGCCCGCTTCCATAAGCGCTCGTATGACCTCCAAGACTTGTGAGGACGAGGACCCCGCTGCCGCATGCAATGGATTGCGCCCATGCTTGTCCTGGGCTGACGCATCCGCGCCCGCTTCCATAAGCGCTCGTACGACCTCCATGGCTTGTGAGGACGAGGACCCCGCTGCCACATGCGATGGATTGAGACCATCCTCGTCCTGGGCCGACGCATCTGCGCCCGCTTCCATAAGTGATCGTACGACCTCCGTAACTTGTGAGGACTCGGACCCCGCCGCCTCATGCAATGGACTGCAACCATGCTTGTCCTGGGCCGACGCATCTGCGCCCGCTTCCATAAGTGTTCGTACGACCTCCATGGCTTGTGAGGACTTGGACCCCGCCGCGGCATGCAATGAATTGCGACCATCCTTGTCCTGGGCCGATGCATCTGCGCCCGCTTCCATAAGCGCTCGTACGACCTCAACGGCTTGTGAGGACTCGGACCCCGCCGCCGCATGCAATGGATTGCGACCATCCTTGTCCTGGGCTGACGCATCTGCGCCCGCTTCCATAAGCACTCGTACGACCTCAACGGCTTGTGAGGACTCGGACCCCGCCGCCGCATGCAATGGATTGCGCCCATGCTTGTCCTGGGCTGACGCATCTGCGCCCGCTTCCATAAGCGCTCGTACGACCTCCATGACTTGTGAGGACTTAGACCCCGCCGCCTCATGTAATGAATTGTGCCCATCGCAGTCCTGGGCGGACGCATCTGCGCCTGCTTCCATAAGCGCTCGTATGACCTCCAAGACTTGTGAGGACGAGGACCCCGCTGCCACATGCAATGGATTGAGCCCATCCTCGTCCTGGGCGGACGCATCTGCGCCCGCTTCTATAAGCGCTCGTACGACCTCCATGACTTGTGAGGAAGAGGACCCCGCCGCCGCATGCAATGGACTACGCCCATGCTTGTCCTGAGCCGACGCATCTGCGCCCGCTTCCATAAGCACTTGCACGACTTCCAAGACTTGTAAGGACCAGGACCCCGCCGCCTGATGCAATGGATTGCGCCCATGCTTGTCCTGGGCCGACGCATCTGCGCCCGCTTCCATAAGCACTTGCACGACTTCCAAGACTTGTAAGGACCAGGACCCCGCCGCCTGATGCAATGGATTGCGCCCATGCTTGTCCTGGGCCGACGCATCTGCGCCCGCTTCCATAAGCCTTGCACGACTCCAGACTTGTAAGGACGAGGACCCCGCCGCCTGATGCAATGGATTGCGCCCATGCTTGTCCTGGGCCGACGCATCTGCGCCCGCTTCCATAAGCGCTCGTACGACCTCCATGGCTTGTGAGGACGAGGACCCCGCCGCGGCATGCAATGGATTGCGACCATCCTTGTCCTGGGCCGACGCATCTGCGCCCGCTTCCATAAGCGCTCGTACGACCTCCATAGCTTGTGGGGACGGGACCCCGCCGCGGCATGCAATGGATTGCGACCATCCTTGTCCTGGGCTGACGCATCTGCGCCCGCTTCCATAAGCGCTCGTACGACCTCCATGGCTTGTGAGGACCTGGACCCCGCCGCCCATGCAATGGATTGCGACCATGCTTGTCCTGGGCCGACGCATCTGCGCCCGCTTCCACAAGCGCTCGTACGACCTCCATGACTTGTGAGGACTCAGACCCCGCCGCCGCATGCAATGGATTGCGCCCATCCTGTCCTGGGCCGACGCATCTGCGCCCGCTTCCATAAGCGCTCGTACGACCTCCATGGCTTGTGAGGACGAGGACCCCGCCGCGGCATGCAATGGATTGCGCCCATGCTTGTCCTGGGCCGACGCATCTGCGCCCGCTTCCACAAGCGCTCGTACGACCTCCATGGCTTGTGAGGACCAGGACCCCGCCGTGGCATGCAATGGATTGCGACCATCCTTGTCCTGGGCCGACGCATCTGCGCCCGCTTCCATAAGGCTCGTACAACCTCCATGGCTTGTGAGGACGAGGACCCCGCCGCGGCATGCAATGGATTGCGACCATCCTTGTCCTGGGCCGACGCATCTGCGCCCGCTTCCATAAGCGCTCGTACGACCTCCATGACTTGTGAGGACCAGGACCCCGCCGCGCATGCAATGGATTGCGACCATCCTTGTCCTGGGCCGACGCATCTGCGCCCGCTTCCATAAGCGCTCGTACGACCTCCATGGCTTGTGAGGACGAGGACCCCGCCGCGGCATGCAATGGATTGCGACCATCCTTGTCCTGGGCCGACGCATCTGCGCCCGCTTCCATAAGCGCTCGTACGACCTCCATGGCTTGTGAGGACCGGACCCCGCCGCGGCATGCAATGGATTGCGACCATGCTTGTCCTGGGCCGACGCATCTGCGCCCGCTTCCATAAGCGCTCGTACGACCTCCATGGCTTGTGAGGACGAGGACCCCGCCGCGGCATGCAATGGATTGCGACCATGCTTGTCCTGGGCCGACGCATCTGCGCCCGCTTCCATAAGCGCTCGTACGACCTCCATGGCTTGTGAGGACCGGACCCCGCCGCGGCATGCAATGGATTGCGACCATGCTTGTCCTGGGCCGACGCATCTGCGCCCGCTTCCATAAGCGCTCGTACGACCTCCATGGCTTGTGAGGACCGGACCCCGCCGCCGCATGCAATGGATTGCGCCCATGCTTGTCCTGGGCCGACGCATCTGCGCCCGCTTCCATAAGCGCTCGTACGACCTCCATGGCTTGTGAGGACAGGACCCCGCCGCGGCATGCAATGGATTGCGACCATCCTTGTCCTGGGCCGACGCATCTGCGCCCGCTTCCATAAGCGCTCGTACGACCTCCATGACTTGTGGGGACTCGGACCCCGCGCCGCATGCAATGGATTGCGACCATCTTGTCCTGGGCCGACGCATCTGCGCCCGCTTCCATAAGCGCTCGTACGACCTCCATGGCTTGTGAGGACTGGACCCCGCCGCCTATGCAATGGATGCGCCATCTCATTCCGGCCAGCGCATCTGCACCAAATTTCAGAAGGACCCGTGTGGCCGACGCTGCCCCCGAATATCGTCCCCGCGCCGCCGCGTGTAGTGGTGTCGACCTGTCGTCAAAGCCCAGCGAGTTCACTTCTTGTCTGTGCCAGTGACAAGGAACTCTATAATCCTATGTAGGCCACAAAGACCGGCATAATGCAAGCATATTCGTTGTATTCTGAACTCCCTCCGTACGCCTCGGCTTCTGAGCGTGAAGGGTGCTGGATCGTGTACCTGGAGCCAGATCGCGAGATGTGGTTTCCTCGGGTCAAACAACCTCTTCAGCCCGTCTTCCACTCTTTGCGACACATCCTCCAACTGGACATGGTCAACCCAGTGCTCCGCAGCATATTCGGCAAGAGGAAACTTCTTCAAGCCGTCATGGTTGACATTTTCATCCAGGTGTAGCAGAATCCCCAGACACGCTTGTGCGCGAGAGTATGAGCGCTTGTCATAGAAACATGGTAACGCCGGGACAGAGTGTTGCTGCCTTCGGCCAAGCGGCCAGACATCAGGTACTCCTTCACCGAGAAGTGCGAGAACTGAATGATCTTGGAACCATGTACGTTGACGACCGAAAGGAACTAGGGCATATCGACAACACCCCATATATTGGATCTTCTAGGCGGAAACTCTCGTGAAATTCTGGAATTGGTCCTGTCTTGAAATCAAACGCGAGAAACTCCGCGAGTTCCTCGACACCGAGTGGGCGGCAAGCTACTGCGACACATTGCAACAGGCGGTGAGCAAATTCCCAGTTTGCCTTGTTGATCTCGAGCAACGTGCGCTCATATGTGTCGTCGAGCGTCTCTGGTAATTCGTTGAGGGCGCGTTCAATGCGTGCAGGGAGGCAACGCCGCAGGAAGTCTAATTGGCAAAATACCCAACGGAACCTATGTCCACGTATCAGCCGACATCGACAACCATCATCGTTCGGCAACTCACATCCCGTTAGCTTTTTGTGAGAGCTCATCTATGACCCGCTTCTTGTCTTCTGCTCTCCACTTGTGCGTCTTTGGATCCGAGTGAACAACGGACGTGATGTAATCGAGTATGTCCCGCTCTTGTCCCTCTTCGTCAT
Organism: Russula brevipes; assembly: GCA_022496215.1. NCBI lineage: Eukaryota > Fungi > Basidiomycota > Agaricomycetes > Russulales > Russulaceae > Russula > Russula brevipes. Next base: position 117,460 of record WTXF01000036.1, on the reverse strand, counting down.
GAAGCGAAATCGAACGGAACATCAAACGATCGAGGACCGCCTTGATGTCGACTTCGGGCCGGCTGGTTAAACAGATTCGTAGATTTGGGAGCCGTAGGTTAACAAGAACCTCCACAAGCTTCAGGACGTTTTCACGGGGCGATGGGGTGTAAGAGGAATCGGGACACTCGTCAAGGGCGTCAATAACCAGGTAAACTGGTGCTTGCCCTGGGGAACGGAGCATGTCTTCCAGACATCGCGCGAGGTCGCTGTCGCTGGGACTTTGAGAGCCATTACGGTGTGTCGAATAAAGACGGGAAAGGATGTCGCAATATGTGGCGGACTGATCACAGAGCTGGAAGAGTAACGAGGATAGTAACCCGCGGCGGTGCTTCTTCTCGTCGTCCCGAAAGTCAAAATAATAGAATACTAGCGAGGCTAATCCAGACTCGCGCATGCCTTCGATCTCTTCGATGATCGACGAACTTGCCAGTGCCAGTATATGAGGTCCAAGAACAAAATTATTGGAAAAATCAACCTACCACAGCAAGCTCTTTCCCGCTCCCGCTATGAGATCGAGCTATCAATGGCATTGAAAGCTCAAAAGAAAGCAGTACGCACGCTTTCCATGAATCCAAAGAAGAGGATCAGCCGATGATTTCCATTTTGCGAATCTGTCGCCTTGGGTGAACCATCGTGCTGTTCCGTCGTGGTGAGTTTCACGTCCAATATTGTAATTCTTCCACGAGTCCGGCGGAGAAAGCCAACTTCGAACATTCTGTCGTAGCTGCTCACCTGTCTGACAATCTTAGCATTCCAAGTCACCAAAATGTCAACAAGAAACGGACGTTTTGACTCGTTCATGCCTTTCACAAGTTGTTGCATGATCTCTAATAATTCAGTCAGGTCCGCGCCACCCGTCTCGTCAAAAAATAAACATACCTAGAGCCTTCTGGATGTCGGACGTCGATGCTTCCCGATCTAACCCAGATAGACGTTTGGCAGACAGTACATCACAAACAAAGTAGGGTTCGCTCACCGCTCATGACTTCCCTCAAATTCTTGACAAGCCCATGGACAACCTCGAGCGTCTGCGCTCCGGTCGCACGAGATTCATCAAGGGTCAGCCGGTCTAGTCTATGAAGAACTATCTCGACGTCGTTCTCCCCGAAAAGCTTCTTTACGAATTTTTCTGTGCCCTATTGAGTCGAATCATATATCTATTTGCAGCAACAGACTCACTCAGTCGCCCCTGCTTGACTTGTTCCGTCGCCACGGCAAGTATGGAGATCAACTGGACCAATATCTCGACAATTATTTCCGTCATGGCCGGCGTTGGACGGATCTTCGTATAGATTTCGAGTCGCTTGAGAAAGTTGCAGATCGTTTCAAATAGATCGACGAGGGCGTCATAGCTCGCACTGACATCTTGAACAGCCTACAAAAGTCGAATGTCACAAGGACTTGCCAATAGAAACTGTGGGGATACGCACTGTGAGGAGAACACCGATACCGGTATGTATCAAATCCACAAACGGGACCTGCTGGAGAAGCGTGAGAAACAATGAAGTAATGTAGAACTCCGACATACGAAACCCACAGCCCCGCCAACAGTCATAATGCCGGAAAGCGTGTGAAGTCCTTGGGTGGTGTGGTTAAGCACGGTCATGAGCTTGCTGTCATTTCCTCGAAATTGGCGGAAAGTGCGAGCTTGGTCATGGAGGAGCTCGGTGATAGACTCAACAGAGCTGCAGCGCTCGAGTTGGGCGGCGAGTGGATGTCCTGCGAGATTTATCTTTGTTTCTTTTTCGAACTCCTCCAAAGCAGATTGAAATAATGATTCAAACATAGAGGGTTCAGAAGTGGTAGCAATGTATACGAGGTATATGGGAATGGGAATATGGGATCGCTGGAGCGCAGCACGTGGTGGGTGAAGGGGGAGGTGGAGGTAAGGGTGAGGCATGTGCACCGCCTCTACATCGACATCGATAGCCGCCCAAACCAAACAGAGACATCGCAAGTGACAGAACCCAAAAGACAGGCCGTAGGACTGTCGTTGGGGTTAGGACACCTTGAAGGGAGGTCAGGACTGACTGACATGCGCGGTTCTGAGAGAAGTGGATCCAGTGGCTCTTGTTCCTCTGAGGCTCCGCTCGGTATTAAGCCAAACCAAGCCGTACCCACCTATCCCGAGCCCAAAGTACGTTTCCCCTTCTCCCCGTCTCCCTTCCAGCTGTTTATGTCGTCTGTGGAATTGCGCACACAAGTGTGGCCACGACGGTGACCCTGACTAGGCCTGACGCGGCCTGACGCTGACGGCGCATGTCCAGCCGGGACGCATATGCCCGTGTTGATCTCACGTACTCTTCCAACATCCTGCTCTGCCCAATGGCCCCACAACACTCCTTTCCACTGGCCGTATCGTCCCCGCGTTTTTGCCCTGCCTCGCCGCCATCCGACCGAGTCATCCCCACATTCTCACTGGTCCCATTTGGCATCCCAGCATTTGTCGCACCTTCCCCCGCCCACCACCTCTACATCATGACCGAGCATCTTCCATCGTTTGTCGACGCAACGTCGCATTGGACGTTCACGCGGATGCCACTCATGCCCGTTGACACCCTCCAAAAGTTCAACGTCCTCGCCTTGGATGCTCGACACCTTGCATCGCTCCGCCGTTCACTGCGTATCATTATCAGACGGTCTCTCCCGCTCCAAGCGGTGTTCAAGCGACGGAGCTGATGACGCTTCGGCGCGCCGCAAATGATACATCTCGCGCCGAGTTTCGTCAGGGCCCCCAAGAAGGAGCAGGGGCGACGCTCTGCCGGCAGCGGTCCCGAATCCTCCAGCTCTTGCAGCAGGGCACCCTTGCGACTTTGACATCCGCTCCCGCGGGTACAAGGACCTGGTCTCCGGAGTTCCACCCACCAGCGGGCTTTACGGCAGATGAGACCACCCCACGCTCGCAGCCACCGCATTTGACGGGGATTCACACGCAATGCCGACCGGCGCCACGTCTCTAGCCCGCCGATTTCGTCGTAGCCGCGCTGGAACACCAGGCGGATCCATCCCTTCCATTTCCATACTTGGATTCTGCTCTGAGGCATACGCACGGACTGCGGGCACGTACTAGACGGTACGGACCGCGTGCTGCGCGACGTGTATGCCTCTGGGTGGGCCCACAACAGGTGTGCGCGGTGTGCTGGCAGCGATGATGACCGACGCGTATGGACCATTTCGGTGATGGGACCGGCACTGAGGTGGTGCCCATTCAGCATGGGGCGCACACGGAGGACGTGGATCTGGAGGGTGTGCTGAGGGAGGTCGAACGCATCGTGAAGAACAGACGTGTATTGCTGAATGGCCAGTGGAAGAAGGTCGATGCTGGGCAGACACTGCCGCGGTAAAGAAAAGGACAAGTTCCGTGATGGGTTGGGAAGACGCGCACGAGTTTTTGACGAATACCGGAGCATGGTAGTGTACGCAAGGGTAGAAGTTCGTTTACTTGGGGAAAGTGCGGCCCAAAGGCGACGAAATACAGGACGCTTTCTGTGGCTTAGACCGGCGTACGGGAAGTTGAGAGAGATGAGACAGGCGAGACAATGAGCTTTCAAATCGATGATGAATCTCAAGGACACAGCGATCCTTATATACAAAAAGGCTAGCTATTAGATTTAAAATTCGGCGGGGTCAATGCGAGAATGGAACGACACGAAAGGGTGAACGCGACGAGCTGACGCGGATGAAGAAAAGACAAGAACTATCTACTGCATATGTAGGCTTGCGTCGTACCGGACGCGACAACCAGACCAGCGACGCCCGACCTTGACCAATCTTACTCGGGCTTGCTCTTGAGTCACCTAACTTGACTCGCGCGTGATGAGACGTGAGTCGAACTGAGAACTGACAAGGAGCGGCCACAACATGGAAGGGAAGACAAGGCTGGGACGACAGAAGGCAGGGAGTAAGAAGGCAGTGAGGGGTGGAACGACTGCGTGAGGGTGCAGCGACAGGCTCAAGCTGTGTGGTGAGGTCCGAGGTCAAACCGGTCAAGAGTGAGGTGAAGGGCATTGTCTCCTGAACGATCTGAACACTGGGACTCAACTTCACTGGGCCACTTAATCATAGCGATCCCGCGATATCAGCTGCTACGAAGTAACGTTGAGGATAACGGGATTGGAAAGGGCATGGGGACAAACAGAAATTTGCTTGTTGGGAATTGTGAAACTGGCACCAGCGCCGCGGCTACCGGAAGGTCATTCAAATCATTGACGCAAAGCCTCTTTCTCGATCTGTAGTCGCCATTCCTGAATCCAATCAACTATCGGGTTTGTTCTTGGGATATAGAACTGACATGGGATCAGCAGTCGCGACTATGGGCCGTGGGGGAAGTGGGTGTCTTCGGGGCGCTGTGCGAGCCTGTAGACAGATCGAAAGGGCTTCGGAGTTAGAGGAAGTGGAGGCCGTATTGCAACTTGGATGATATGGTATGAGACGATGGACGCTGGCGTTGTAAATCAAATTTGGATGGACAAGCTCGCTTGTTGCTCCCGACGGCGACGTTGACCTCTAACAACACCTAGTGTTTCAACCTCGCCTCACTTCCTCCTTCACCGGGCATTGACACGTAACCAAGTCCACATAGGGGACCTTCTAACTCTCTTCTGCAAGGAAATGCAACAGAAACTCGGATGAATGTGTGTGTGCTGGTTCTTTCTGCTACCTTCTCATGTTTTGCGTACGCCTGGAATTCCTGAATCCATCTTTGTTGAAACAATCACGCCCAAGTATCAACTGGCCTCCTCGCAGGAGCATCACGAGCGCATCGTGGCGGGCCTCCCTATCACCCAATTGCACCTTGCAATGGCTACGCGTTATCTATACCCTTCATCGGCGTCAAAGGGCGACACAATCGTTCCTAGAAGTCATCAGTACCGCAGACGTAGGAGGCAACGCAGAACCCAACTCAATTCAGGACCAAAAAAAAAAAGAGAACCAAGGAGTCAGCCATCGCGTCATGGACACGAGGCGCGCCACTCCCTGGTCTACAGCACTAGTACTGCTCTCACCAAACCACCCGATGAAGAGGAGACCGCACCACACCTCCCTCACCAGGCTGGAATAAACTAAGTTCTCTCGCATGATTCTCTGCACAATGTATCGAGGATCATCGCCGGACATATATGCGTAGGTTCGTACACACAAGCTCCTTCCTCCAACTCCAAGACACCAGGACAAATCGCCTGCCCTAGGCCGCGCACCGCACTTAACTGCACTTGGCCGCCCCCGACATCTCCCTCAACTGTTCGGCCACCCAGACGTGTTACCGTGCTGCTTCGATTTTTTGGAAGAAACAAATGGGTATCCACCCAAAGCCGCAGACTATTTGGGAAAAATCGGAGACCGGACGGATCGGTTAAGTTACTCTGCACGACCGCATCGTGACTATGGCCAATGGAGACAGACATCGAAACAATCCCAGCTGAAATCCACACTCTAGAGTACGAAACACAAGTCGCGGTCGTTGGGCCAGACCTGGGGACCTCAATGTACAGGTACCAGTACTCGCAAAGTCAAAAAGTGATGCAGCGCAGCAAGCTTGCGGTTGCTGGTTATAGGTATAAGTGTATCATACCAGTTTCCGGTTTTTTGTTGGGAGCGTTGGGGGGTACAGTTATATGTAGTAAGTTAGTACCAGTAGTAGGTACGTGCATGCTACTTTGAATAATTATGGACGATCCATCGCCTGAAAATATCATTTCAAGCATTCGGTTCAAGTTTATGTTTATTTATTTATAAGTCGTACTTAAGATTAAGAAGAGAGCGAACAAAGCTAATTCAAAAAAGTCACAATGTCATAACTTGGTGGGTTGCGTCCATTATCTGAATTTGCTGCTGACGAGACATCACATGCATCGCTGTTCACAGTAAATTACTGTACCATGACGCGCAACTTTGCACTCTTATTGTTTCAGTTCAGTTCAGGTTAGTTGGTGGAGCCGCTCCAGCCAGTCACGGTCTCTCTCTCCGCACCGCGGGTGAGAAGGGTTCAGTACGTTCAGTTGGCGGTACCCAGTACTTTCGACTTGGCCGCGTCACTGGCAACGCCCCGGGCCTCTGAATCCCAGCCCTCTCTGTTGGGGATCTCTGGCTAGCACCGCCGCCAACATCCATCATCCGGGAACTCCCCCCCATCTGGTTGGGGGTATTTTTTTTCTTGAGCTTTTGCGTCGCCGGCGTCACGGCTTCTTGGTCTTGGGTCTTTCTCTTCCGAGTCACGGTCTTTACTACTGTGGTCACACGGCGCCTCGCACTTTGCGGAGGAAGAAACTTGAAAGTCGAAACTCGGGCCAAATTGCGCGGTTACTGCAATTTGCTTTCCTGCATTTCTATCGTGACATGCGCTGGCACCCCGCTAGGGTCCTTGTCCTTGTCCTGTCCTGCCTCAAGGAGGTTTGGACCACCCGCTAGATTTTCGTTGTTTATTCTCGCCGTGGATGAACTGAATGCAACTGGCACATAGCCCCGCGTGTCTTCTTCTTTTTTTTTTTTTCCTTCCTTCGAACCTCTTGACGGGAGCCGTAACTTGTCGTACAACTTCCCCCCCGGCCCCCTCCCCGAGAAGCCCGCACGACACTGGCACCAGTATTAAATTTTTGTTTTTGACTGACCGGCGACCGATCCACCGGCATCCAACCTCACCTTACCTTTTCCTCTCGCCGGCTTATCTGTCTCCCTCGAACGTCGACCCCGATATAGTATGTGACTTTTTTTCTCGCATTGCGGTGGAGAGCCTTGCCTTCCCCGGGACAAACAACACGTTAAGGGAGAAAAGACGCGGAGGATGATTTCACTCATGATTTCACCAAATACGCTGGAACGACGTCCAACAGGGTTAGCTACAGCAAGGGGGGCTGAGATATCTATTTGGCGACTATGGTACAGTAGACGGAGGGATAACATATCGCAAGCAACAAAAATACAAACACGAGACTAAAAACCATATAAAATGCGCGGTCGGTCACCTCACTTCTGGGGAGAGGAGGCGGCGGGGGAGGGGATAGATTTTACGAGCGCGAGCCGATGTATTGCTTCACGAGCGGCCTCCAACACTCGTCCGACAGGCGCATGTGCTCGGCATCGCACGACGCAAGCACGACGCGGCCCTTCTCGTCGAGCGCGCGCAGCCCGATCCAGTCCTCGACGTACAGCGGCTGTTCGCGCATCGGCACGATCGCCTCGTCGTCTCCCTCTCCTCCCCCTCCGCTCCCTTCCACGCCCACCACCGGCTCCACGAGGAACGGCATCGGGGCGTCATCCCCGTCCTCGTCCACGCACTCGTACCCGTACTCGCACTCGCACTCGTCCTCCGGGTCCGGCACCGGGTACGAGCCGAACCAGGCGCTCTCCTTGGGCACGACGGTGCGGTCTCGCTCGAAAAGGACGAGCACGAGCGCGTCGAGCTGGGCGAGGTGTGTGGCGTACGTCGCGTTCTTCGCTGGCGCGGGCCGCTCGTTGTTGATGGACGCCAGGAAGTGGTTCGCGTCGAGGTAGCGCGCGAGCTGGGCCGGGTCGCGGTAGTACTGTGCCTATTTTTGTGAGTGAGCGATGAGCAAAATTTCGTGATGCGTGATGAGGGTGTGGTTGTATGGGTGGTGTGCCTGTGCGCGTGGATGGACGAAAAGTTACATACCTGGACGAGGTTCTGCTGCGCCCACTCGGTGTACACGCCGGTGCGCACCGCGTTCCGCACGAGGTTGCAGAGCACGTCGTAGGGCTTGCAAGGCGGTATGTCGGATACGCCCATGTGTTGCGAGCCAAAGGTGATGAGATTACGGATCGGCGGGTCGTTGTGGCGCTCGACGTAGGCGCGAAGGAACTGCCCTCCTGGCGGGGGTTGATGGTCAGTAATGCGGGGGGGGTTCCTCTTTCTTTTCTGGATATACGAACCTTGAGAGAAACCGATAGCGTCGAAGCCACCCTTCAGCTGGGGCACGTGTTTCAGTTGCTGGGCGACAAATTCCACTTGGTCGTCGACATTTCCGTACTGTTCGTTATCCGTGTAAGTAAAAGGACAAACAGGAATAGATGAGAAAAGGAGGGGGTCGAGGAGGGAGCCTAGGACGCACGTAAGTGGCCCGTTTGTCCTCGTTCGAGTCCGGGTCGAGGTAGACCGAGTGAATGAATATCCCGGGGTGCATCTGCTTTATTTCGGACTGTAATTCGAGCATGCCCGGCGCGTCGTAGGTGTCACCTGTGGGGCGCCGGAGCACTTCAGCGGGTACCGCACTGGCGACGGAACAATTTCCGGAAACCGAAAGGACGCACCCAGCCCATGCCAAATAACGAGTGGGCGGGGCTTCGAAATTGCCAGGACATCCTGGAGAGGGCTTGCGAGAGCGCCGACCAGCGAGGCGAGGATGGATATGCTCTCGTACTTCATTGATACTGTATTGTACACTGGTCTGAGTCCGAGTCCGCAGCGCAGCGGCATGTAAAGTCGACCCTTGTCACGTGCTGTACTGATTGGCTAAGCCAACGCATTATACTTGCCCTTTCACTTAACTTACCACTAACTGAACGAAGAACGAAGCTGACATGGCGCGGCGGTAGTTCCTCCTAGAAAGAATATGCATCACGCTCCTGAGGCTCCCACTCGATCTACCTCCGCAAGTTTTCAGACAGGGATTTCAATTCGTAGTTATTGACTCCGCCTCGCCGATGCCATCAGCCACATGTCCCTGGACAAATCTTAGCACTCCTCGTTGCGTTTTCCCGGTGTTTGGTCGCTGCAATGGGTTACGTTGGCGTCACGGCGCTCTGTCAGCGTAGAACGGCGTTTCGCCAGACCAATGCGCGCGCCGATTCCCCTCGTCATCTACCTGGGCTCCATCGCTCTCCTCGGCATGCGTTATGAGCGAGCGCATGTGCGTCACTCCGAGACCGCGGCCGTATCCCCGATTGGAAAATGTGGATTGTCTCCAGGCGGACTTAGATCACAACTGCAGCTTATAGGCGACGTTCCCGTGATAACTTTTTTTTTTCTCGATGACCCATATTTTCACTCTTATGAACGGCAAGGTGTCTCATTTTCTCAGGCACACCTATGCAACGAGAGACGCCGACGGCCTGGGTGCTCGATGGAGCAAGCAAGCAAGGCCTCGACCAACCTGATGGCTGATAGTACCGCTGTCATGAAGATTGGCTAGTTCCATCACGGGGTTGGGGGGGAGGAAATGGAAGCGTCTTAACATCGGTATCTGGATTAATGATCGATGATCGATCTCCCACAGATCTAAAAGTGGGTTACAAACAAGGAACGCCTTGAAAAGACATAAGGGGATCGAGCTTGACACACCTACATCTTCCGTCGGCGCCGATGAAAACTTTGCACTAGTGTTCGCGTCCATATCCTCTCAAGTACGACGGCATAATTTAATCCACGGCGACATGAACTAAATTTCGTACATATCGAGAGATCTCCTTAATTTGCTTCTTCCGACAACCTGAGACCTGGCTTTCATGCGTGGTTGTTTCGGCACGCAGATGCAGGGGCATCTTTGTCCTGTCGCAGCCCAGCAGAGAGTTCGGTTGAATTGTACTGGAGGGAGAGAGAGCATGAGCGAGGGGCGAGGGTGCGAGACGAATATGTTATCGTGTTGTCACCCAGAACACGGCCGTTTTACACCGTTTTATCTATGATCTCTGCACACCAAACGAAGGGTCAAAGCGGTGAAATATCGCAAGGAAGACACATGTCCTCTTCTGCCGGATCAGCCTTATTGGCACGATCACTTCCTTGTGCGGCGCGAGTTGAGTATAAGCTAAACGCGGAGGTTGGGCCCACATCAAATGGATGCATCGCTTCGCTTGGAACGAACATTTCCCCAAATGTCCACGGTACTTCGGTGGTCCGTTCAAAGGGGCATCCATCGTTGTCATCTCCGCTTTCCGGTTTCAACCCCTGATATCGTTACTCTGTGCAGGCCCCGGCCACCGATCGCACAAACATCACCATTTGTCTCTCCCAAAGCGGAGAGCAATATACCGGTTTTAAGCATGGCTCGCAGTAAGACCATCAATTGGCTCAACCGAGGCGTAGCGTCGCCGAGCGACTTGCGTAACTGCGAAGCGGGCTGTCCCCGGGACCCGACAGGCTTCCGGGAGTACAGTACGACGGGCGAATGGCACAATCATCGTTCGTTCCCATGTCAGGAGCACAGTGTCCTGTAACCTGTTTCGGATTGGTCGAAAAATTGCGTCGTGACATGCGGCCTCGCTTCTCATCAGACATCCGAGCTCGAATCTCGGTGTCTGATCATGCGGACAGTCGTTTATGGTAATACTCGTCCTTGCCCCGCTCCCCGCCTGATTAGGCCTGATTCTTCATTGAGGCGGAGACTAGTTTCAATTTGAGCCGTTTCTGGTTGCACGGCGGGATGGGTGCCAGGGCATGTTGCATGTCGCCTGCACCTTTGCTACGCGTATGCAGTTCAGTCTCAAAGGCGCGTGCCAAGCGAGGGTGCATCAAGCTGCATCAAGGGGCGTTCTGCGCGAGCGATATTTTTTTTCAGTCAGTGCGTGGCAGACATGGAAGACTTTGCGATGAGTCGTAGAACGGACGGATTCACCATTGCGCGTGCATTCTACATTACACGTGGACGGGATAATCTTTCAGCTTCAGTGTCGCACGACAAAAGTGTCAGACCTAGAGCAAGCTTTTCCTCCTGATGCCATCACCCTCTACTAGGATGCATGGACCGCCATAGAGCACCTTGCCTTCGAGTCCGTTCGCGTGAATGTAGTTCTTCACAGCGTCATCCTCTGCGCCAGGCTGCAACCAAAGGGCGGGGATATTCAGCTCCTTTGCTTGCTGGAGCAAACCGAGCGTCACCTGTCCTTGTTTGCGATCGCAAGGAAAGAAAAGCGGAAGAGAATGAAGAGACGAACCTTGGCGTTCGTGATGATGCTTACAGAAGTTTCGGTAGGCGCGGGCAGATCTGTCAGATTGGGCACCGTGTTCACGCCCTCGAGCTCGCTCTCCTTCTGCACAAATGATACAAAGACGCGAGTGAGAACTAGCTTCGGATGAGACGGCGACAGAACAAAGCGAACGGGATGCACGGGGGTGACCGTTAGATTGCGAGCCAAATACCACTGCAGCACCTGTGATGAATGAGCAACGCTGCTCCCTCGCCAGGCAGCTTTGGGATCGTGGTGCGCACCTTGGTGCCATACTTTGACTGGTCTTTCGACGCACCGACGACTGCGTATCGGGGCGATGAAAGAAAGAGTTTCTGTATCTCTGCGATCGTGCGAATCATGGGTTAAGGTCAATGGCGAGAAATGGCCACCACCAAAGGAAGGATTAGATCAGATATCGTTGTGGCTGAACCACCTTTCGGTTGGGGGTAGTCAGTAATATTCTCATCACCGCCTTCCTCCCAATCCCATCGATGGCCCAAGATGTGAAAACATGAGCGCGATAAGCAGTGCAGTGAAATAAAGTGAAAGTGAAAAAAGGCGCACTGCACGTGCATGGCAAACACGCCCGTCACGCGTGCCGAGCACGCGACTTGGGGCGCCTGCTCTTCCCAGGTCTCCCGCAGCGGCTCGTTGGCAAAGTGCCACACTTTTCATATCCCAGCGCACGGCCGCTGCACCCCATATTCCATCTTAATATCTCCCCTCAACGTGGTCATGTCTTGGGTGCCCTCCCCGTCTTCCGCGCGGCATCTTTTCTACGGCATTCTCATCGGTTTCTCGCTCTCCTTCGCGTCTACGTCCGCCATTTCTGCGTACAGGAAACGTAGGGAGGACAATGCTACGGTGAAGAATAACCCGCGCCCCATCGAGTTGCGCAGCGACGAGGTACTGGACGGGGTGACGGGCTTGATCGGTATGTGTCCGTCAGTTCGCCTCTGTGCATGAGCTCTGACGGAATGGGTCTGCCTATAAAGGGAACACACCGCTGGTCCGGATTAACTCACTCAGCAATGCGTTGGGCGTTGAGATTCTCGGAAAGGCAGAGGTGCGCTGGGTCGTTTAAATGTGGCGATGGCACCGCCTCTGAGCACAAGCGCGTTCTTCTAGTACCTTAACCCAGGGGGCAGCGTAAAGGACCGTGTCGCACTCAGAAGTATGTTCGATACGATGTCTCTAAAAATCCCCGCCGCCCACTCATTGACCCGCTCGCTTTGTAAAGTGATTGAGGACGCTGAGCGGGAAGGACTTTTGCACCCGTACACCGGTTCCCGAATTTTCGAGGGTACCGTGGGATCCACGGGTATCTCGATAGCCACGATTGCTCGGGCTCGGTGCGTATCCTCCTCCCCATATATATCTCTATCTCCAATGATGGATGCTAGAGGTTATGACGCAAGTGAGATGTTTTGTTTTCCGAGCGAATTCGCCAGTCTGACGGGTCGTGTCGTTCGAAGCCATCATCATGCCAGATGATGTCGCCCTCGAAAAAGTGAAGGCACTGGAAGCTCTCGGCGCCGATGTCGAGAGAGTCCGACCGGCGAGCATAGTGGACAAGAAGCAGGCAAGCCCACTCGTCTACTCCCCCAAAGTGTCGCCGTTCATGTGTCCTGCCTTCCTTGTAGTACGTGGTAAGTGCGCAGCCTCACACCTGACAGGATAAGGGCCTCTCATGACTGCACTCAAGAACTTAGCTCGAGAATACGCACTTCACTTTACAAGTGCGGGTGCCCACGAGCCGTCCAAGAGATCGCTCGTGAATAATCACGCCCACCCACGTATCCTCCATAAAACCGCCTCCTCGGTCGCTGTCGCCACTTCTGTCGTGCCGAACGGCAATGGCAACGGACACGCGTCTTTCGACGAAGAAGAGTACTCACCCCGCGGTTTTTTTGCCGATCAGTTCGAGGTCAGTACCAGCCGCCCAGACTATCAGCAATATATGAACGTGGGTGTGGGTCACCTTTGCAGAATCGCAGCAACTTCGATGCACATTTTGACGGCACTGGTCCTGAAATCTGGCGGCAGACGAACGGAGAAATCGCTGGTTTCGTCGCTGGCGCTGGTTAGTCCACTTCCCGCCCTTCTCTGGCTATTGCTGATGCCAAGCTTTCTGGAAGGAACCGGTGGCACGATCGCAGGCACAGGTCACTTTCTTAAATCGATGGCGGATGATATTCTCGTAGTGCTTGCGGATCCGGAAGGCAGTGGGCTTTACAACAAGGTACGTCAAGCGGCTGTCCACTTTTGAATTAGTAGCTTCCACGGCCATGACCGAAATGTGTACAGGTGAAGCACGGTGTCATGTACGACCACAAGGAGAGCGAGGGTACAAGGCGGCGACATCAAGTCGATACCGTTGTTGAGGGCATCGGCATCAACCGAATCACGAGGAACATCGAGCTCGCGCTCCCCGTGATCGACGACGCTTTCCGGTGCGCGTCTCCCTTTGTGAGATGACACAGAAGTTGACGAACGTGTGACATCAGGATAACGGACGCCGAGGCAGTGAGTATGGCGCGATTCCTGGTGCAGCGCGACGGCCTATTCCTTGGGTCGAGTAGCGCTGTGAACTTGGTCGCATGCGTCAAGCTCGTGCGCAAGATGGGCTGGAGCAACGGCGAGAAGGTCGTGACTGTATTGTGCGTTTTTTTCCCATCGCCCTTGTCCGACCGACCCCCCCTTTTTCATTTCTCTGACGCTGACAACCGCGTGCACTTTTCTCGGCCGTGGGCGCGTTCAATTAAATTCTAGGTGTGATTCTGGCGCTCGACATTATTCCAAGGTTCGTCTCCTGCTTCTTCCTTTTTGTCTCGGCTCGCGTGGTTCTTTTGGTCGTCGGAGCTAATAGCTATGGTTACAACCCAAAAACTTTTGAATAAAACAGTTCTGGTGCGTCGTTCAATTGCGCCCCCCCCTCCCACCCATCACTGCATCCGTGACTGACGTTGTGTGTGAATTGCAGGGACGACGCCTACCTCTCCAAGGCCGGGATCCCCGTCGACGTGGGCATCGTTCAAGATTTCCTAACGCAGCCGTTCCCGCCAATGTCGTCGATTACTAAAATATGATTTTATATTGTGTCTTCTTCGTCGCATGAGTCAAGCACGACGCCCGGCGCAAAAGAGAGTATTCGCAGGCGATGATAAGACAAAAACAAATTGGGTGCATTCCGCCCATTGAATTGCCCGGAGGCTTTAGCAATGACAATCAGACACAAAATGTCGTGATCGATACTGTACCCTTTCACCCTCGCTCGCATGGTCGACGCCCTCTCTATTCTACACAAGTGAACAATTTGTCTTTGGACGTTCGTTGAATTGGGTTTCTATTAGCCCCCCCACCCCTCCATCCAAATAGGTGAATGATGCAACTGATACCCCTCGTCGTTTCTCCGTAGAAACGGTACTTTTATGTTTTATTGTTTTTATTTCGGGTCTGTGCCTTCTGCTGATTCTGAAAGAAGTCAGGTTTGTGGCGACGAATAGGACGGGACTCATAAACTGAGTCGCTGACGCCACTGACCCACCTGCACCTTGTTTTGGGTTTGGGTGGGTCTGGGGTTTTTTTTGAGGGTCGCTTGCTACAAGTGGCTAGCGGTTGGTGCCAGTGATGTGATGATGATGGGATAGGCGTGCACGGTACCGTATGTGGGTCGGTCGGCCGTCGGGCGGGCGGCGAGGGCGCAAGCGCCGGCGCCTAGTTTGGGTTGGGTCGGGTAAACCGATTATGCAGATGGTTTTGATTGAAATGAAGAAATGAAACGGTGGATCGCGATCCTCTCTCTCTCGTTAAACCTCGTATGGTCGTTTGGTTGGGTGCGCTGGCTCCGCAACTGGAGAGGGATACGGATACTGCACTGTAAGCAACAAACACCGAGTCGATGGCAGACCGAGACCGATGACTGGGGAGGCCCTCCCCCCGCGCCCTTGCCCCTGCCGCCGCTTCGCTCGCTTGAGTTTCTTCCCCCCCACCCCACCAAGCGTCTAACCCAGGGGCGAAGCGTTAAAACGTCCTTATAGGCAAATGTGTAACCTTGGCGCTTAAAAACAGAAAGAGTCGTTCACGTGTTCACGCTATATAAAGCCTTATTGTTGCGCACAAGCGCACAACTGGTCCCGCAAATGAAAAAAAGAACTTTTGATATAAAATTCTGATGAAGAAAAAAAACGGCACACTATGTCTACGTAATATGCGCAAACTCACACCTTCTCTCTTGCATCTTTTTGGGCCCTCTCTACATTAGGCACTTTGGTGGGTGGGAATGGTACAGTTACTGTAGCGGTAAAGTTACGACCACTGAAGGATCCGTATATAGCACTAAGTTAGAAACCCAAAGGGGAAGAAAGTTCTTTCGCAATCTACTTGGAAGAGTGAGGATTACCGTGGGCAGCTTTGGACGTAGCAGAAAGGAAGAGAATAAACAATTGGTACATTCGGTAAATACTGCGACTGCGGGAGCAACTGAGAGAGATAAGCTAAAAACGGTTTTCGGGAAAGCAGCTAAGACGGCTTTGGAACAAGATTGGTTGCGGAAGAAGATCACTTTCTCCTTTCTTCTCCACCTCGGAATTGCGACAGAATCGCAACAACAAAGACAGATGTCACCCTCGAATTGCAGGACCCGAGCTGGGATGAGAGTCCACAGATCACGCAGAGAGCGCATGCACTGCTTGACGTCGCTGAGATCTCACCGAGGCCGTCTTCGACCCGGGAGAACGGCGGCCTCGGTACGATTCAGCAGGATATTCGCAGACAAGGCGACGCCGCGCGCAAGGCCTGCCCATACCAAAAAGAGTAAATAGAGAGTTAGTTTTATCATGAGTCATCAACACCACACCGCGGACAGAGACGAAAAGAGTTAAAAGGAAAGGTGGTGGCGAGCACACACACGCGAGAAAACAAAAACAGAAAGTGGAATGATGTGCGGTTGTGTACCGATGTGTACACGTATTGGGCGCATTTGGGACGAAAAAGAGGGATAGAAAACTAAAGTTTTTTCTAGCAAAAAGAGTTGGGTGCGCGTGACGACGTACTCGCATGTTCGATCACCGCTACCGAGATTGGCCACCGGGCCGCAGGCTATCTTCCGCCCCCGACAGAAGAAGCAAGCTAGCGGCTGCACTGCGCGGGTGGTGCGCCGCTGTTTTGGGGCACGGCGCCCGACTACATCTCGGGCCAGGGGGTCTGGCGCAGGAGGGTCAAGCGACGGTCGTCTAGGCCCCGGCGCTTCAGGGGGATGCTGAGCGCCAGCGGGTGGTGCCGTTTGTGGAACGGGAAGATGAGCGGGTTCGGTAGATGGGGGCGCGTTGATAGCGTCATCCAGGTGATGCCGACGTGGAGATGGGGACGGCTCTGAGTCGCTCCAGTGGAGGGAGGAGAGGGAGGTGCAGGGGGAGATCGGGGAGGTGACGGCGGGTGTGTGATCATGCGAATCCTGCGAGGGCGGTTCCCAGAGTTGCAGTGTGTATGAGTGTTGACTCTCCTGGGGACCAATGGGATGGTGGATGTTTACGAGCTGTATTTCGTCCAGCTACAGGTCAGTCAGCCACAGAACGGGATTGACCGACATGAAAGTCCTGCCGTTTACCTGATGTACCCCTTGATACTTATCAACGTGTGAATGACCAGAAGGATTCATGTGAAGGAAGTTGTCGTCTAGGGACTGCCACGAAGTGCCATCTGTGCAGTATGGCACATTCCCGTCATACCAGTAGTAGATGTTCTCCATGACCTCGCTCTGAAATGGAGGATGCTGATTCCCTGACCCATTAAGGTAGACCTGGATAAATTTGGTCAAATGGACCCTGGAGAGTGGCGTGCGGTCTTACTTCGTTAACCTGGGCACGCGGCACTCGGTAGGGCTCGGAGTGTTGGTGGGCCTGCATGACAGAGAGCGATAAGAAGGACGAACTAGTCAAGGTGGCTTGAAATGACCAAGTCCAGGCGGGCCATTAGCCTTGGTATTTGAACCGTCAAAAGTGGGGTCGGTCGTCTGGCGTACCTGGTAGTGCTCGCGGAGTTTTTTTTGCATAGATCAGGCATCACCTGACAAATGACTGGTCACTTTCGACTTGAGGGCGGATCTTGATGCATTAGATTGTGGAAGCGGCAGCAGTCCACGCGCGATCTCATCATCCTGGTGATGAAAGGACGGATACAAAGACGCACCAGGAACGCGAAATTCAGTAGAAAATATCTCAAAATGGACACGAAAGACCGACACCGGTTTGTGTTTGCCGTATGCCGACTCCGACCAGCCCGCTACGCGGCTGTGTGGGCTGAAATGGCGGTCGTGATGGTGCTTTCGGAAGACTGTATTGTGATCTTCAGCTTTTCGTGTAGGTGCAAGGCCAAACCACCGCGAGAGAGCATGATGAATGATCGGGGGTCGTTGCCTAGACACACCTGAGCAACTGCTCAATTCAATCTCGCTAGTCCTTAAAAATCGGAGCTTTTTCGCGTTGAATGTATGTTTTACACAGCATGGCATTGAATAAACATAAGCATTTAGAGAAGAACCGAGGAATGTTGTCTGTTTACACATTTCCTTTGTCTTCGAACTGTTCCTGTTATATCGCATTTTCAGCACTGTAAAGTGTTCCTCTTGCTAGGGTAAGAAGCAAAAATGGATCTGACGGATCTGAAAGAGGGATCAGACATCCAGAAAGTCGACAGGATTCCATCCACCTCTTCCGAGCTCTCAGCAAATGGCATAGTCAAGGGGTGACGCAAGCATTAAGTAAGAGCGGGACCTGTCAATCGTAACAAACTTATTGGATGGACGACTGTACGGCGCGCAAGGCCAGAGAGAGGTTTGCTAACCTTCGCGAAAGCGACTAACCGAAAGGGCCAAAGTCGTATTTGCCAGCCGGATCTCACTTACGAAATGGACGTGTCTTCATAACCCAGAAAAGGGAACGGAGGTCACCAGGCGTGGCTCTCCTTCAGCTTACGATCTCTTCCCGGGCCCCTAGCCACACCGTCCATCAGGATTTCCTCCCGCACTCCGGTAGACTGGCGCCTGCGACGGAGTGTGGGTGTTCACCTGATGGTACAGTATATGGTGCTGCTCGTTATCAGTGGGAATTTTTCTGATAGGTTAGGTTGTACCGTGTACCGAATGACCAAATAACTTCCGCTTTCCCTCTTCCCGCCGGGAACGAGCGGCTTCACCGTAGGGGGAGGGGGGAATTTTGTCGTCGGTCGCCATCCCGTCCGTCGAAAAATCGAGATGCGCCAGTAAAAAAATTGCGCTGCGCTCGGACCCCCCAACCATCTCAAAGTTTTTCAAGTCCGACGTTAATTTGGCATACTTGGGGAACCCCCCAAATTTCTAACGACGTCCAGATGCCCGAGCCTAGACTTCCCGAGAGGTTTTACACGCGGGCAATCCGTCTGCGGCGTGCTGAGGCCGACGGAGAGAGGGGCCACAAAAGAAATGTTACGGGAGAAAAGGATTTTTTGTCGTGTTTCGGGGGATTTTTCTGCGCTGCGCATTTTCTGCATCGGCCGGAGTCCTCCTCCGACCTCCGATTCGATCGCAAATGTGGAAGGAAAACGGACACACGGAACTAACTGCAAGCGCGCGCGTTCAAATTGGGCTCACCGGCCCGCAAAAAGAACCCGGCTTGGCCGGTGTGTAGAAGCACCCTAACAGACAGACCCTTGACCTGACACCTGACAGACAGGCTCAGAGTCTCCCAGGTTTTGCAATCTTCAATCTCGGCGGGCTGGGCTGGGTTGTCGACGGCATCGACAGGCTTCGCAACTTTCCCGGTGACACAACCGAATGCCGAGGGGCGCTCGTATGGGAACAAAATGATCGCTGACCCAACGTTGAGGGACTGCGCCGCCCAAAAAGACGGAAGGTAAAGGCGTGGATGTGGGTAGGTGGGTGTGTTCGGTGCTGGTGCGAGCATTTCTTGTTTACTTTTTGCTAGTCCATGATCATCCATGGTCACCACGGATACAGTACTGTACAGTATAGGCCCGTCGTGGGGAAGCTGAAATCCGGCAGCTCGCTCGGATCAGCCTCCTGTGCTCTAGGTCTGGACGTCTGGTGCCTCGTTGCACGCTCCGAACCCTTTTTCGGTTGCGGTTCGTCCGCGACAGACGGGTCTTCTGACTCTGACCATTCGTGGTTACGGTCCCGGAGACCCCTGGGGGGTGGTCAAAATTTCAAAGCACAGCACGACTAGCCTCAAGATGGTACCTCTTGGGGTGTGACGGTGTGAGGTTGGGGGTCTTTCGCAGGGAGGGGATAGCGTGTGAGCTTACTTGACTTCCGTTGGAGGTAGGGTAGACGAACAGGCTCTGATCGCGCGCCCAGTGGCGGCCGTGCACGAACCTGCCGAGGTCCCAGCTATGTGGCTCGTGGCTCGATGGAGAACCCCCCCTTGCGTTTTCCAGAGCTTATTGGATAGGTGCTGCAGCTAGGTTCGTGGCATGCACCAAAGTCTCCTGAGACTACTACGACCCACTATCGTGGTCTTGTTTTTTTTTAAGTAATCACCGTGCGTGGATCTATGTACATCATGTTGTACGTCGCCCCGAAACCCGTTGGAAAGGTCAGACCGGTCAGGGTCAGCACAACACGCATGGAGTGGCCCCGTGGACGGTGGTTCATCCCGGGGTTTGCGCGGCCTACCTTGCGGCCCTACATCTCCTTCTCATACGCCATTCCCTCTCATCCACCACCGAATGATTAGAGGATTATTATCGACTTCAGTTGACGGTCTGATACGCGAGTGCGACGGCCAGCAGCGCAGGTTGGCTGTGCAAAATGCTATCACTGCACTTTGGCCTCCAGGACAAATCATGTCTAGAGCCTACTCCGCAATCCGTCGCCCCCCAAACTACTGAATTACCGTCCTGCTGCCAAGTTCCACACCCATCCCCAATACGAGTTAGTACCCCTTGTCTTGTCGTTGTCAACTGTACGCGGCACGACCCTCACAGGTGCGGTAACCAGGACCACCCAGTCGCGAGGAGAGGCGATTGACGTCCGACTGCCAATCCACGAAGCGTGGTCATCCGTCGCCCGATCCTGTGCAAGTCGTCGCGGGACGCTCAACGTGGCAATCACCGATGGCATAGAGCAATCCTTTAACAGGAAGATCGGATTCTTGTCCCGTATGCGTGCTCTTGATGCGCAGGTTATCTAGTCAGTTGAAGATCTCCGTCCCCCTGGCATTCAACAACGGTGTTCCAAAGACAGTCTGTTGTAGTGCACCCAGAGTACTTTTGCATTACTGGTTACTTTTCTCATAACTTATGTCCAGATACGATACATCTGAATAGCTAGGTCAGGTTTCCGAGAAAATCAGTCAAATTTCTGCTGAGACCCACACAATGTAAAACTAATAACGGGAGACTAACCAAGAGGAAGGTAACATAAGATCAGAGAAACATAAACATTTGGACTCGCGTACAACAAGCCATGAAGTGGGGGGCTGGAAGATGGTACAGCAGGAATCAGCGCTGAGGGGAGACGGAGTCCTTATCCTCGGCTGAGGACAGGTCGCCATCGCTGTTCAACGCCGCCCACTCAACCTCAATGCCCCGTTCGAGAGCCGCAACCTTCGCGCCGTGTCGACGGAGATATGAAACGACCTCACGTGCATGACGCCATCCGACGGGCACGGGCAGTGATTCAACTGTCCCGCTGGGGTCCAAGGTGCCTGCAGGGCTCTCCACCCCCCCATAAACGCGCGCCAGATGAGCGGATGCACGCACGCGCTTGTCCGGGGGACCAGCCTCCAACTGGCCGATGTATGACGCGAGTAAGCGAGACGCCTCGGCGCGAGCGCGCAAGACATGTCGCATGACCCGTCCCGACCGTGGCCGCCGTGCGCGATACGGCTGGGGTGATACGGGGGGTTCCGTTGCAATGCCCCCCGCAGTACTAGTCTTCGTGTTCCCAGTGACCCACTCGTTGGTGGGTGGGATGGGAGTAGCGGTATACTGAGCGAGTGCTGTCAAGGAATACTCCCACTTCTTGGGCGCCCAAACACCGATCAGAACGCGCCACGCGGCAGCAACGCGTTTCATGCTAGATAAGAAAGGAAGAAACAGTGTTAGGGGGACGAGGCATGGACTTTCGGGAAGAAAGCGCACTGCTCGTAATTATCTAGGATGTAAACCGCTTAATGTAATGGGATAGCGCCTTACGATTGAATTACTCACCGTTAACGAGCTTGTTATGATATACGGCGAACAACCAGACGAGTGTAGCAGAGAAAATAGCGCCAATAGGCGTAAACCATAAAAATGCCCACATTACCAAGAATGTGGTAGGGTAGATTAACATTAGGAGAAACATCCCGAAAAGAACCTTGTTCTGCGCCTGCGTCTCTTCTTCGTCTATCGCGAGTCGTGCGCCAAGCTGTCCCATGACATACGCAGGGGAATGGAGAATCAGGGCAAAAAGAAAAATGGGAGACGTATGAGACTGGCAAGGCTGTCGCGAATCAGTACAAGGAGCGTAAATAGTCGGCTGGGGAGAGCGACAGGCTGATGCGGATCCAGTGTGCGGGGAAGTGGGAGCGAAGAGAGGTCCGAATTCGTTAGTTGAGCCGACTGCAAAAGTGAATAGTATTCTAGAAGGGAGCGCCGCAGAGCTTGGAAGTTCGGGGCAGATTCCGGAGTTGAGAAAAGATCCACGAGCCTGGCGTACAAGTCAATAACCAGCATCACACTTGATGCGACTAGACCTACGTCTGCGAGATGTTAACATATTCGTCACGGTCAAGCGATTCCTGGTCCTCCCAGAGGAGGTCTCTTGCCATGCGGGCAGCGTAAAGTGTATCCCTAATCGAGCAACCGGATGAGATGGGAGGACACCATTCACATTATAACTGACCAGTCCGGAGCGTTGACAGTCAACTCCACAAGGCGTGTTTCGATAGTGCGGGTGAGGAGTTTTACAGCAGCACGCCGCGAACCTTCGTCGCTCTCTAGAACAGAGTCAAAATAGGGTATGGTAGTGATAGGCCGGCCAAATCTGTGAGTCAGGGCATCAGCTGGCATAGTGGAGCAACTTGGGAGATGACCGACTCCATGATAGCCTAGCACATAGCGATGTCAAGGTCAAGACATTCTGCACACGATACGAGTACCGAAGGAACGTACATAGCTCCGATACTTTGATTTGTTGGTGTAAACAATGGCGCAAGGCACGATCACAAGTGGCTCATGTGACACGTGCTCTGGGTTTTCCTTAATCCATTTGCTGTATTCGAGTGCTGCCCAAGCAGCACCTTCTTTGACTTGCATTATTCGTGGCTCGGTGTAACTCGTGCCCTCTGGGAAGAGAGCCACGGCATTGCCACGACTAAGAGCCTCGATGGTGCCACGGAAGAGGGCCTGGCGGTCCTTACTCTTGCGGTCTACAGGTATATTTCCCGTGCTGTAAAGGACCTTGCGCAGCACCGGATTCACGAAAAGACTAGCTGGGTTAGCCGGTCAGCATAGCACCCGTGGAAAACAGAAAATCTCATCTGACCTTTGCTCCAATAGTGCAATATTCGCTGGTGAGGAAACGCCGAGGCTAAGGTGACATCAACTCGGGCGATGGAAGAAACAAAACGTGGAGACAGACAAAGGATGGCAGGATCAAGCATCATATTGTGGTGAGTAGCGGTCCTACAGCGAGCGATCAGCAATTGTGACGACACGCCAGACATCGCGACACATACACGATGATGGGCCCATTCGCTGGCACATTCTCCCCACCGATGACGCGCACCTCGGTGAAGAACGAATGTGCTGCCCACGAGGCGATCTGCCGAATGATCCTGTGTAAGATGTAGTCGGTATCCATAGATGAGAACGAGTTGACGATGTTTCCGTTGTCGCAAAAGAAGGGGAGGACGCCCAGCTGACATTTACTGAACAGGGGCAAAGGCAACGAACCAAACCAAATTGAAATTTATTATTATTAATTTATTTTCCAGACGGCCGACCGGACCGGCTCGAACCGGGCGTGAGCGCGACGTGTCACGTCGTCTTGCGTCTTGCTACGACGAACACAACCATCCCGTGCCTCTACAATGCACAGCATCTATGCCAGGATCAACAACATCTCTGCTACAATCTCTACAACAGTGATGGTTCTCCTTGCCGCCATTGCACTATCGTCATTTGTATTCGCCCCCCACCCAACTGGGTCTCTCGAGGTGACGTCTATCAAAGTGTAAGCAGAGGACATACGTCGTTCGTCCAGTGACAACATAGGCGGCTTTGCAGCAGTGCGTTACTGTACTGTTCCAGTTATGGTCCGCCATCTGTTTGTCTCCTCCTTGGTTCGCACTGGCGGGTCGATCGGCGTGACCGTGCATGGGTCAAGGGTTAGACATTAGACACCAACGCTGCCTCGCTGCCCTTCTTCACATGCCATTGTCCGCTTGCCCCCTATCTTCACTTATCTTTGATCGATCTGTCGTTTTCGTCCTCGGGGCTAGCAACATTCCGTTCTGACGCCAACTTGTCCCCACCGTGATAGGTTCGCAGGAGAGGCCAGACGATATCCGCATCGCCGGCAAGAATATGCGTTTGTCACGTTTAATATATCTGCTGGTGCGTTCCCGTGAGCATACACGCCTCATGAAGGTCTCAATATAACTTTTCTCAATTCCGCCCCCATCTACGCGATGTCCAATGGCATTTCGAATGAAAGACCTTTCGACCTTGTTCAATTGGAACACGAAGCAACTATTTCTCTACTTGGAAGCAGAGTACACAAATGCGAAGGGGGTAAGTCCGCGTTACTCCTCGGATATCACATAGTTGCGTTGCGGAGCACTATCCGAGCGGCTCTGGATCGACCCTAGCGGGAAATACGCTTGTGGTTTAGGCAGATTGCTTGGAGGTCAGGCCATGCCGACTATTGCAACACAACAGCAGGTTCTCGTTCTCATTTTTTCGAGACACGTCCGTTTGTGCATATGAACATTCACGGTGGCATGTGTGGCATCGGACCGGTATCCATCCATGACCACCCATTTTCCGTGCCGACACGCTCCGCCAGATGCGATTTGTGCCGTAACGATTCTATTTTCTTTTTGTTATTTCCGACATTTTTTTCGAGCCCCTAACTTCAACCCCGCTTTCACAGGTCCGGAATGAAGTAGTATTCTGGGATCGGATCGTTCGGAGAAAGGAAGACGCAGTCATTGCGGTTTCTGGAAAGAATAAATACCCCTTCCGTGAATTGTCCGCGAAGTTCAAGTACGTCGCTTCTCCATCCATCCATGCTTTCGTGGCACGCACAGCTCCCATGTGCACCGTTATCCCCGTGACAGTTATTGAGTCTGACATGCGGCATTGCAGGGGCTCTACGCCTGCCAATTACACCCTCAAGTACAATCTCATGCCTTTCGTGGGCCTTCTGACGTACGGGGAGGCTGCCCGCGTGACGGGACCAATTGAATTCCCCTTGGCACGAGAGCGTGTAGAGTAGACGAAGCACTTACTTATAATTGGATTTGTAAAACTCCGAATATCATCGCACTTGTCATGCATCAGATATCCACGGGCAGCACAGTAGACAGCTCTTCTGTTGAAGTTGCTATTGCTTCTGAAACGTGTGCCCCATACAACCTGAAGACTCGGCGAAGCAGTCACCACCGGTCTTCCCTGGTGCGCAACCAATGAGTAATGAGTCACCATCAAACATTTGAATGCGATGGGTGTGATGTGATTGTTCCCTACTATGTAGGTTAGGCTAGTACGTGTCAAGTCTACAGCCACGACACGTGACAAATGATCAATGTGGTGGTGTCGATGTCGAGCAACGTTTCCCCACACGTTCGGACCTCCCCTGTTTGTGAACTTACTATTTCGAGCTCGTCTACAGTGCGCGTCTCTGACGATGCTGTACCATATTGCACAAATTACGCCCCTGAGGACCATTTTACATGGCGTTATCATCTGACCACGGCAGGGGAAAAGGGGCTAAGTTACCATGTAGCGACAAAAGATGTCCGAGTGAGCGGACAGAGGCGTAAAAGCCAAATGGACATCGGAATTTCCGAGCAGAAAGCCGCCCGCCACCGTTTCGGCACGAGGCATCAATGCATCAATATGCATCAAAAGCTCTCAGGCGCTGCGTGGTGTGCAGGCCGTGCGTCTGATTCACGTTCTCTGTTCGCCCGGCCGTAGTTGATTTCGCACGCGGAAGGCGGTAATGAAGGGAGAAGCTTTAGAGTCGCCTGGTTTGTGTTCGAGCTGTGCCCATCACTGACTGCTCTGGCCCCCCCATTCGGGATATCTCTAACGTGACAATGTCCGCATTCATATACTTGTGTGCTTGGGGTTTCGCAAGCTGGACATATCTCGCGGTGCGGCAGCCATTAGCAGATTAGCAGCTACGCCAATGACTGACGGTACTGGAAAATAGGAGACCAACAAAACGCGCAAAAAGCCGTGGCCGTCATATATAGGAGAGAGAGGACCCATGGACTATCTGATCTGGCTGGAAATAGCCGTGGGGAAAGCCAAGCCAAGCCCTCATTGGCGCTTTTTCTCGGAGATTTGCTGGGTCGGCTGACCCAAACGTCCGCGAAATCGCGTTTCTGGAATTTCAAACCCAAAACCTGGTGGAGCAGACGGAGCCAATGCGCGTTCCCGTTGACGCCCCGCGAGTTGGGTCATAAGGCCCGTTATGAGAGAGATCACGGCTTGCGGCTCGTGCTCGGAACCCCCTGGCGGATGTATCAAATAGCTGCTGTACTAGTAGATGCTGCTGAGAAACACATGTACGTACCCGAGGCTCGCTGTACCCACACGTGTGAATGGCTCGAAGCTCGGGCATTGTGGTGCCAACTGCGCAGACCGTGACCCTTATCAGGGTTGGGATCCGTTGGGATCCCATACTTCGTCAGGAGCGCCGCACGGAGCTTTGCAAGCGTCGTCCACTGTGTGGGTTACTGTATAGTGCGAAGAGGCCGAATAGAAGCCGGCAGATAGTAAAAGATCCACTCGGCCGTTTCACTGCGACTTGAAATATGCCATCTTGGCATCCGCCTGCGTGCTGCATGCGTGTAAGGGATAATTCCAAGCACGGGAGAAGGGTGTCCAATGTTCGACGTTCAACACGTCGCTGACCAGGAACGGAAAGCGCGTAATTTGGTTGAGGGCATCGTACGCCCCGGGCGCTCGATATCGTCCCGCCGCGAGGTCACCCCCACTGGTAGCTTTAGATCAGGGACCACAGGCGAAATAGTATTTAATCAGGACACGGTCCTTCCCATATCTCGTTTGACCCGTGCTTGCATCGACCTCTCTGTGCCCTGCCATCTCCAGGCCGCCCCGAAGGCTCTCTTTTACTTCCGTTCGATATCTCATGCAACATTTGCTTCCGCAGCCTCCCCACAACTCCCATTACGGCCCTTGGCCGCCACCCTTCCACGAATATGGCGCCAATTATGCTGGAGACGCGTATACGGTGGCTCAACACTTGAATAGCGAGCAGGACACCAACAATCAGGTATGTTACATCCAGGACCTCTGCGCGCGATCGTCACCTCTCTTTCGTCTACACCATCAGCATCTGCAATACGGCCATCTCTATCACCAGAGTTATGCCCAAAACGAGGCCGCTCATCATGCCCCTCCAGATGCGCCGATGTCATACTGGTCCCCGGAACAGGTACCCACCGCCACCAACGCGCCCCCTGTCTCGACACCGCCTGTCATGGGTTCCATATACTACTCCCCTCCGACTTTTGAAAACGCTAATATCCCCCCCAACGGACACCATCACGCGGCTGCAGATGGCCACTTTCAGCCCGATCTCCCCACCGTATGCTGCGGCACGACTTACGACGCCACCAGCCTGGCTTATGCAGAGTCAGACACCTTCGGTGCGCCATGCAACACAAGCGCGCTCCCCGCAATTGCCCCGTACCCCACCATTGCCCACAACCAGAGTGAAAGTGGGCATGACCACGTACAGCGGGATCTGAATGTGAGATCCGCATTGTACGAGGTGAGTACCCACAACCACCCTGCGGGCGATGACGCCAGGTCTCAAGGCCCGTGCCAGAGCAATGCCACATTCCAGCATACAGAACCCAGCTACACTCAGATCGGGGCATATGTGGACGCATATAGCACCGCAGTTGTCCCGCAGCACCACTATGCCCCCCCATCTGCAAAGGAGGACCAGCAGCCGTACACGGTTGCATCTGGTCCTGCACTCGACGCGCAGGACCACTATGCTGAACCAGTACCAGCAGCTGTGTCTGCACCTTCCGAGCCCAAGGCTGAGTCATCAGGCGCGCCTCCCCGTGCCAGGTCTCCGATGGACCATCTGCCGTATCCGGAAGACGTCCCCATCAAGGCCGAGAGAAAGAGCAAGCACCCGTCCGCGCTCAACGCGCGGAGGCAGTCCCCCCCTCCTCGGCCAACGTCGACGCGAACGTCAACGCCAACGCCGGCGCCCGTAAGCCCCGCTCTCCCGCCTCTCACATTCATCACGTACCCCGAGACGGAACCTCGGGGGCTCCGCGATGGGCGCGGGGGCGGCGGGACAGAGTCTGATGACCACGGGGACGACGACGACGGGAGCTCGCCATCCAGGCGGGGAAGGCGTGGGAAAAAACAACCAAAGAAGGACCCGTTCCTAGCGTGCTTCTTCTGCAGGGGTCGCAAGATTGCTTGTCATCCAAAGACCGACGGCGAGGACAGAACATGCACGTGAGTAGCTCTTCCTCTGTAGTGCCCATACAGTCGGTGGTGCGCCAGGACTTCATAGAGATGGAAAGGGGGGGACGGAGATGAGCGGAGAGAGAGGGGGACTTTTGTGTGGGCGCAGGCACCACGACGCCTCGCCTTGGAGGGTTCTGTGGATTGGGGCCTCAGCCCTTTTATCTTATGGAGGCACGGGCTAATGTCGTGCCCTGGCGCATAATTTGGGTGTCACACTCCTTATCGTTTTGATCGTTTGATCATTCTCCGTTGCCTTTTTTCTTTGCTGACGTTCCTTTCATCATATGCCCGGGTAACTGTATCCGTCTTCGTTTCTTTCTTCCTGGTCCTCGCCATCCTGTTGGCCCACTTTCCCCCCTCTCTCTTCCCCCCCGCTAACCTTCCCGCCGACTTCCCCACCCCTGCTAACCTTTCCCGCCCCGCTGACCTTTCCCTCTCCCTCCTCCCCACACCTTCCCCCCTCCCTCAATCCTTTTTTTTTTTTCAACCGAATAAAATTAGCCAATGCGCGAAAAGACACCTCCCCTGCCAATACCCGCTCACCTCTCGCCGTGGTCAGCGCAAGCCCCAAGATCCAGCGGCCGCAGACATCGACGGCGGGCTAGTGCCAGCCAGCAGCAGCACGGCTAATGCCAATGCCGCCGCCGCCGCCCGGACGACTAGTAAATCCCGTGTACGGGCGTCCAAGCTCTCCACCTCGTCCATCCCCGCCACGTGAGTGAGCAGTCGATGGTGCCATTTCTGCGTTCTGGGCCGAGCGTTGCATGCATTCCTCATCTCCCTCGAGAGCCTCAATGACGCCCGCCCGCGAACGCACCCTCGATCGTCGGTACCAACTCTTAACTTGAGCCATTTCTTGTTTGTCCCCCGCTCCCCATCTCGCTTTCGCTCCCACACCCACTTGCTCCACCGACAACCCCTTTCTTGCGCACTTCCCCCCTTTTTTTGTTCCTGTGGTTCCAAATTTCTTGACATCTCGGCTTGACCCGCAGTGCGGCCACGACCACGAAAGCATCCCGTTCACGGCGGGTCCATCTAGAATCAAACGTTACATGTGTGTGTGTTTGGCTCATGTGAACAAGTTTTTACCCCATTGCCTCGCGTCTCTCTTTCTTCTTCCCATTCTTGAAACCGCCGATTGATTGATGGTGGGATATATAATATACCCTTGTCGAAGCCCCCAGTTCTTGTTCGTACCTCGCGCGCCATGTCACACGTACACGTCTTTTGCGAATTTTAGTCCTGTTTTGAGCTCCGCTTTTTTTTATCGATGGATCCGTGTGATGACGAACTTCTGGAAGGGGCGGGCGGGCGCATGAGGAAGCGCACCCTGTTGTGGGGTTTCAGCACGCGCAGAGCATTCTTTCTGATCGGACAGGCTTCGTCGAATTAATCGGGGTGGATTTATTGACGCTTTGCCATAAGAATATGAAGGGAGGATGCGCAGTCAGCTAATGGTTGGTTCTATATGTACATCATACAGGGCCGAGAAGAAAACACGCATGTCCAAGTGGGGGAAGGGAGGGAGTAAACAAAATAAGAACGAAATCATTACTAGATCATTATCCGAAAGGAGAAGTCCACGGTCCAGGAGGAAGGGATTAGGAACGGCGACGGGGATTACAGAGTACAGGACACCAAGGCAATGGCCTCCCAGGCCGTAGCGGGTAATCAAACAAAGCTCACTCGCTCAGAAATGTCGTTGACCCGACGATCCTACCAGCCGGACGGTCCCGTACGGGGAATCCGGCGAAGTAGCAACGTCCACCTCTTCGTTGTTATCTCGCTGCGGGTCCCAGAGGGATACTCTTTCCTCTGCGTCATCTACGCGGTCCCCCTTGGGGTAATCTCGCGAGCCCCCCCGGGAGTAGGTCCGATTATGGTGGCGCCGTGGCGTGGTATCATCGTCCGCCGAGGAGAACGATGGCAGAGCCGCCGTCGCTGGCAAGCCCTTGAATGGATCACGGTAGACATCCTCTGCCATGCCGACGCCAGGCGGTGCTGAGCGCGGCCCATGCTCAGGGTCGAATCGTGAGGGGGATCCAAGGTGGGCGGTGCCTAGGGACTGTTGCTGACGCAGCGGGCTGCCCGTGGGATCTTCTGGAGAGGAGGGAGTCGGCTTTCCAGGTGGGCCCGGTGAGGAAAGCGGGCTAGGGACCTCGCGAAGCTCATGTGTGGCCATACCATCCTTCCCAGTAGTGCCCCGATGGTAAGAGTGGATAACATCTTGCTCGCCAAACTTGATCGTTGGCTTGCGTGCTGAGGGCTGGCTGGCCAAGGATAATGTGTCGGACGTGGGAACGTCCAAATGAGGCACTGGAGGATCGAAGAGCTGGTGTCTTTGCATACCGCCATAGTGGCTAAAGTTTGAGGAAGAGGTTTTAGAGTCACCGCGTTCTACATCGATACGTGAGCTGGGGGAGCCGAGCCGATTTGAGTGGACGGAGCCACGAATAGACTGGCTCATGCGATAGGCACTACGTGCGCGAATGATACTACCAACAGTACCGAAAGAACCCCGGAGCGTGTCAATTCCAGGTTCTTCGACAGACTTTTCGTCGACGGCTTCTGTCTGTTGCCGAGCAGCCTGAAAGAGAATGGTGGAACGGCGGTCGAGCTTCTTGAACTCCATCGGATCAACCTTGGACATCTGGAGGATGGTAATTCCCACGCAGATGACTAGAAAGGCCATGACTATCGTAATGATTTGACCGGCGGAGGCTTTGAGGCCCCTAAAAAGGACCTAACGAGCCGGGATTCAGTCGCAGGCATTGGAAATAGAACCAGAACATACCACAGTGGTGACCATGGAGCAGAAAGAGACTGTGTAACGTTAGAAAGGGCCATAAAAGGCCAGATGGAACCAGGTACGTACACATCACATAGTAAGTAGGCGTGACTGATGGGAAAATCATTTGCACTTAAGCAGGTGTGGAGCCGAACATGAACGAAAAGCTTACCCATAGCTAGAAAAGGAAGGTGAGCGACTTCTGTGAAAGAGGAGTGAATGTATGTTTACCTGTATTGAAGAGGGCGAGAGCTTTGTTAAGGTAGAATACCTCGGTAACTGTACAAAGTTCGATTGAATTCATTTTCCTTCTGGAACGCCGCAACCAGCGACTTACCCAGCGTTATGGCTATAAATATCAGTAAGAAATAAGCGAACCAGTGCTTAAACTATCCCATAGCAGGTCAGGCATGACGGTACATTCGCGGGCGCTTGGAAAAATACCAACCTGGTTATCACCCATAACACTCGTAACAATTGCAGCCCCGAGACCAGTAGTTACACTGACACTGAGTCCACCTATCAAACTGCAGACCAGAAGGTACCAGATCATATTCTTGCTTCCGTATCTTGAGAATGATGGGTCAGCATGGTGAAGAATGAGAGCGATGAGTGAAGATTCACTTTGGCCCGAAATGGAAGATAATAGCCAACGAAGCCACAATGAGAACGGAGGTGTATACAATGAAGAGGGGAGACAGGAACAGGTGCTGAAACTCGACTATTTGTCCAATGGAGGCTTCTTGGGGTCCTAAACAATCATTTAGTAAAATAAAGAGGAAGCTCGACGGAAGGGATGGCCGACTTGCCATTCAACGCGATGATGGTCGACCCGATCTGAAGACTGCATCAACGACTGGGGTGTAAGAGTGCACGGGATGGGACGAACAAGGCACAATGCACAACCAAGCCACCCAAAGAACGTAAGCTTTTCGCCAAGAATCATTGAGGACAGGACAGCCGATATCACAACAGACAGTGCGCCGAGAGGGGTCTAGCGGAGTTATTGAGATATAGATCAGGTAGCAAGACAAAGGAGACCTACAACCACAAGTGCTTCGACAAAAGCGTACGCTTTGGACAAGAGAATCAGCAAGACAGTCCAGCTGGAGTTGAAGATCACGTACCCGCAAAATTACAGAATTCCCCCAGGATCATCACTACGATCGTCAGAGTGGAAAACATAGGGAGGGAGGACACGACGCACTGATCATGCCGGTCCACCATAGTACCTGCAAAGGTCGCATTTTCGAACGTTCGGATGCCGAGCGAGTAAAAGCAAGGTAGAAGACGTACAGATTTCAGGTAAGCGACACCCTCACCCGCTGCGTGCCCGGCCTGCGAGCGCAACAAACCCTTCTTTTTGAAGACGAAGCTAGATCCGATGAGGACGCCGCTAAGTACAGCGAGGATGATGCCAACGATCTGGCGGTAGTGACAAGAGCAGGTTAACGGTGAGGTGGCTGACAGGGGAAAGTTGGGTGCAAACCTTGAGACTGCTAGAGACTTGTAAGGTTGATTTGGCAGTAGAAGAAGCGGAGGGAGTGGCGGATGAGGACATGGCGGTCAGTGTTCAAGCGTTCAAGGCTGAAAGTAAAGCAGTTTGGCCTGTGCTGGCGCCTGCGGCGGTGCCGAAACCGGAGACGGAGAATCCTAAGGCCCGGCCCCGGCGCAACCTGCCAACCGGCATCTGATACTTCCATATATGGTGATTCTCGGAGCTGATGCCAGTCGTCATGGTCTCAGCGCCGGTGGCCCAACGGAACGATGACCAAGGGTGCGGGACGGGACGGGTGGAAAACATGGTCTGAAGTCGGTGTTTAGATGGGTGGTTGTGTTCTTGTGGGGGTTTTTTTTTCATTGACAGGTGTGCGGATACACGTAGTGTTGTACGTGCCGGTGGTGTAATGCAGTGCGTGTGCCTGAATCTCCCTGCCTCGTTCTCGATAACACTTCGACCCGTCAAAGACACGTCCTGTCCATCTCTCTCTCCCTCTCCCCTCTTCCCCTCCCCCCATCCAACCTTCTGATGGCTCTAGGTACTCAGGGTTATCCCAGAACCCCCCAACTACTCGTCTCGCCATTCACCCAATCCCCACCCCAATCTTCCACCGATTTGGTTTGGGCAGACGAACCCGTACGCGCCCGTCCCCTTCACAGATCATTTCTCCTATTCCACCTAACCTTTTTCCTATCTATTCTTTTTTTTTTTTTTTACTTTTCGACCTTAGCCCACACCTCCACCGAAAGGCTCCAAGCCCTTCGGCTTCAGTGCCAAAATGCCATCGTTTTCCCCGCCACGGAATCAAAGTGGCCGGTCAACCCGGTCGACCGAGTCCAATAGTGCAGAAGACCACATCAGCATCGCGGGTAGCTCAACCAGTAATGGCCACAGGGAGCTCCGGAAACCCAAGTCCTTCATGAATCCGCTCAATGTTATTAGACGGGCTCGCAGCAAGGTGAGGCTCGATGCCGACGACAAGGATACACAAGCGGCTATCAACAGGATACAACCACCCCTCCCTACCTTTGTCTCCTCAAGCAGTGGCGATAGCTCCTTCCTTCAGATGGACCCGTCCCCAGGCAAAAACACATTACGCGCCGTTCGAGGTCGTGAAAAAAAGAAATCAAAAGGGGGCACCACGCCGCACATCTCGTCTATCCAGCAGCCCGAGTTTAATATCGATCTCAATCTGGAGCGCATGGAAGGAATCATTGACCCCTCCCTACTCGTGCAATCGACCAACAGCACGCCTATATCTGGCGCTGGATTCGGCGAGGCCAGTACGAGCAGTCTCCGCGCGGATGGCCGA
Source organism: Russula brevipes (assembly GCA_022496215.1). Lineage (NCBI taxonomy): Eukaryota > Fungi > Basidiomycota > Agaricomycetes > Russulales > Russulaceae > Russula > Russula brevipes. Next base: position 84,184 of record WTXF01000036.1, on the reverse strand, counting down.
GCGCCCACACCGTCCTCGTCTTCTTCCTCACCCCCCCACTTCGGTGGCCCTGTGTTCAGCGACCCATTTATATCACGTCCGCCTAGCGTGCGTAGCCGCGAGGGCAACGTCGACGCCCGTAGGATGTCACCACATACTATCGTGCCTGCTTTGTTGCCACAGCAGCTTGTCCCACCCCCAACAGGCTCTCAGGATGGCGGGTGGAAGCCACCAGCGAGCTGGGTCACGGGCGACCAGCCCGAGCCAGACGTGTCTAGTTCCGAAGACGAAAAGGCTTCGACGAGCAAGCGCAAGGCACGCAGGCGGGCGACAGTGCGGGCGCTGCAAATTCACGGGATGGACATGCGCAATTTCAAGATTCGCGTATATCGCGCGAATAGCGAGTATCACATCTTGACTTGCGGCCTGGCCACGACCGTCGGACAACTCTCGGGCGCCCTTAACGCGTCGTTGCTCACTCCTGGAGAACGCGAGGACCATAGGTTGTATCTAAAGGAAAGGGGGAGAGGTCCGTTGAGTTCCTTTGACCCAGTTTGGAAAGATATTAACGTTCATATGCAGAACGTATGCTCGCCCAGACCGAGCGGCCGGCAGATATTGTGCGAAGACGTTTAGAACAAGCTGGCTATGATGTAGCTGATGGGCTGGATACCCTTGGCGAGGGAGATCTCAGCTTCTTGATGAAATTTGTATATAAGAGCACCGTCCTGGGTCCTGCGGTTAGTAGCTTAATCAACTGTCTCCATCCCCATTGACTGACAGACGATTAGGGGGAAGACATGATCTTCACCGACTATAGAAATGTCGATCTTACAAACAAAAGTTTGCGCACAGTGCCCGTCGTCCTATATGCGCATGCCGAAGATATTAGGTCGCTCACCTTATCGCGAAATCCGATGCTCGATGTACCTGGTGATTTTGTCCAGCTCTGCACATCTCTGCAGGAACTTCGGTTGTCCAACATGTCTATCAAGAAGGTGCCGCAGAGCGTGCAGAACTTTACCACTCTGATGGGCCTTGACCTCTCGAGCAATCGGATCGGCGATATCAATGACATCGCCCTCTACCGTCTTCCAGATCTCCGGGAGCTGAGAGTGCAGAATAACAGGTTGGAGAAGCTGCCGTGGTACTTCCCTCGATTGCACGTATTACGACTCTTGAACATATCAAATAACAAGTTCCAAGACGTCCCGGACGAAGTTTGCAAGATGTCTGGTCTAGAGGAACTGGATATTTCCTTTAATATGATATCGCAGCTCCCCGAAGAGTTACAATCGCTGCAGCGGCTGAAGATCTTAATTGTCGTTGGAAATCGGGTGACTCGTATTCCTGACTGTTTTCGACGCCTGTCCAACTTAGGGGTGCTTGACTGTCGGCGGAACAACATCACAGAGCTCGGTGCTGTTAGCCTCTTACCAAGCCTTGAAGAACTCTTGGTCAGTCACAACGATGTGCAGGCATTGGACCTATCGTCGGGCCCCGTCCTCAAGAAAATTGACATCTCACATAATGACATCACGCAAATCTCCTTGGCACCCGGACCTGTGGGCCGGATCCCCGTTGCCCTAACCTACCTCAACGTCTCGAGTGCCAAACTATCGTCGCTTGACGACCTCGCACTTGCGCAGCTGACGAGCCTCGAGGAGCTGATCCTGGACCGCAATAAGTTCCGTGCGATTCCAGAATCGCTTGGTGAGCTTGGCCTGTTGCATTCATTCTCATGTTCGGACAACCTAATCGGCGCCCTGCCGTCGAGCATCGGTCGGTTACAAAGGCTCAAGCGGCTCGATGTGCACAACAACAATCTGACCGAGCTTCCCGCCGCGCTATGGAACTGCGGTTCACTCGAGCGCATAAACATGACATCGAACGTCATTGCACACATTCGCCTACCGTCACTACCCCCTGCGTCCACTGCCCCGCCGCCTCTGCCAGCGCTTGGAATATCAGAAAGCGCATTGAGCTCGACTGTGACTTTAGTGCCGATCCTAACCGACCGGAAAGCATCCACGACCGGCTCGGTGGCACCGTCATCGCGGATCCTACCACCGCTTGTGAAATCCCTCCAGCGATTATATCTAGGCGAGAACCGGCTCACGGATGATGCTTTGCCACTGCTAATGATCTTGCGCGAGTTGCGGGTGCTTAATCTATCGTTCAATGACTTTCAGGAACTTCCGAGGCAGTTCTTCAAGGATGTAGTTCTGTTGGAAGAACTGTATCTCAGCGGGAACAAGCTCGCAGGTTTACCGACGGAAGACTTGCCTCGGCTGAGCAAGCTAGAAGTGCTATATTTGAACGGTAACCGCCTGTTGACGTTACCGCAGGAGCTTGGAAAGGTCATCAATCTCGCAGTCTTGGACGTTGGAAGCAACGGTTTGAGGTACAATATAAGTAACTGGGAGTTCGATTGGAACTGGTAAGCTCTGCATATATAACAAAGTGGCTATGTAGTCTCAACAGTCTCATGGCAGGAACTTCAATAAAAATCTCAAATACCTCAATCTGTCAGGGAATAAGCACTTAAGAATCCAGACCTGGCAACGGCGTGGAGACCGAGAAGGGCTCAGTAATGAGCTTCTGGAACGACTTGCGGGCTTTGAGGAGTTAAATCAACTCCGTGTGCTCGGGCTGATGGACGTCACAACGACCCTCGCGGTGAACATCCCAGATGATACGGAAGATAGGCGGGTCCGCACATCAGTCACGCTCGTTAACCAGTTACAATATGGGATCGCGGATAACCTCGGGAACCGTGAATACCTGACCATGTTCGATCTAGTGCAACCCGCATTTCGAGAAAAACGCGACGAGGCGGTCTTCGCGATGTTTGGGCGCTCGCACGCGTCGCTGCATAACACTCACATCTCGAAATTTTTGCACGACCATTTCGTGTCCACGTTTTCAGAGCAACTCAAGGCCCTCGACCTCAGCAAAGGCGAGTCACACCCGGACGCACTCCGACGTACATTCCTGAAGCTCAATCGCCTTACGCACGACCACCTCTTCTCGGCATACTCGACCACTGCGAGCGGGCGCAAGATGTCGCAGGCTAGTCATCGCTCGGCTGGCACCCTTCTTGGCATGAACGCTACGGATGCGGTGGGCAATGCCGGTGGTGCATCAAGCATCGGCGCATCGGGAATCGTGGCATATTTTCGCGGCCACCACCTGTATGTTGCGAACGCCGGGAACGCTCTCGCGGTCATGTCGCGACGTGGCCTGGCGCACGTTGTGTCGGTCAAGCACGAGCCTTTTGATCGGAACGAAATCACGCGCGTTCGTGCGGCCGAGGGCTGGGTGTCACCTAAAGGACTGGTCAACGACGAGGCAGACGTTTCCCGCTCGTTTGGGTACTATCACCTCCTACCTATCATCAACGCGAGGCCAGACGTCAGCTCCCTAAAGCTGTCCGAGTTGGACGAGTTCCTGATCATTGCTAACAATGGCCTGTGGGACTTTGTCTCGTACCAGACCGCGGTGGACATCGCACGGTCGGAGCGTGCCGACCCGATGATCGCAGCGCAGAAGCTGCGCGACTTTGCCATCAGCTACGGATCGGAGGGCACGACCATGATCATGGTGATCTCCCTGGCTGGCATGTTCGGCCTTCGAGGGCAGGAGAAAGACAATCCGCTCCAAGACGTGGAGTTCCCACCTCCACGCAGGAACCGCAAGGACGAGGTCGGGGACAATGAGACCGGCAGACTGGACCCTGAGATCCCACCACCGTCGGCCAGGTCGTGCTCGCGTTCACCGACATCGTCAACTCGACGCACATGTGGGACGTCAACGAGACGGCGATGAGGACGGCTGTGACGATGCACCATCAGCTCCTGCGACGTCACGTTCGTATCTGTGGTGGCTACGAGGTCAAAACGGAAGGCGATGCGTTCATGGTTGCGTTCACGACGGTATCAGCGGCTCTCTTGTGGTGCAGCAGCGTGCAGATGCTCCTCCTGGATGAACCATGGCCCAAGGAGATCCTCGACCTACCAGAGGGCCGGGAGGTTCGCGATGCCAATGGGAGTCGGATCGAGCGAGGGCTGAGGCTCCGAATGGGCATCCACTGTGGTACGCCAGTATGTGAGATGGACCTGGTTTCGCGACGCATGGACTATTATGGCCCGATGGTGAACCGCGCATCTCGCGTAGCTAACTCGGCTGAAGGTGGCCAGATTCTGCTGAGTGCGGATGCCCTACGCGAGTTGAAGGCCGAGACAGAGGACCCGCAACTGGTCAACACTGTGGAGGCCCTGCAATCATTTGATCCCGAGTACATCAACGTCGGAGAAAAGAAACTCAAGGGTCTCGAAATTCCCGAAGTCATGACGGCAGTGTACCCGGAGAAGCTCCTGGGCCGCTTACACGTCTCCAATGCTGCTGAACAGGAACAGTCTGTACTGGTCGCGCCAATTGAGGACGGGATGGAACAGGGTAGCACGGACGATTTGTCGCCCGTGTGTAGTGCCAATGGGCTGTTGGGCGAAGAGACCAGGTGGACGCCGGAGCAGGTCCGCGAGCTCGCGCACCTGTCGGTGCGCCTGCAGACGCTTGTTGGTGGGCGAGTGTTCCGCCCCTTGCCGGTGCGTAAAGGGTCGCGCGCACAGGTGATGGCGCCGGCGGATGCAGACTGCAGTCGCTTCTTGTATAGTGACCTAGCTGTGCTCGCACCGAGCTTGTCTGAGCGTCCGTCTGAGGCGGAGCTGATCGGCGTCCTTGACTACTTGCTGCTCCAACTCGAGCTCGTGGTGGAGTCGCTCTCGTCGCGCTTGGACCGGTCGTCTGGAGATGCCGCAGAGATGGAGGCGATCAGAGCTGCGTTGGCTTCGCGTTCGGAAAGTGGGCATCCGCTCGATCCGGGAACGTTGCGACAGATTTTGGAACTGCTTGGTCGGTGACGATTGATTATGACATGAGTGATGATTATAAACGCAATAGTTCCCCATATCTCTCGTTCGTTTTCTCATTTCATTTCCTTTTGCATATTTATAACATCTTTTCCGTCGTCGCTTTTATTTTCGCATTTTCTCTTCCTCTGGGATTTGTAGTTGCAATGTGTTTTGTTTCCATACATACTGTGGACCATTGGGCCGTACTCGATACCATATACTCACATAGCGGCACGCACATCTGATGTTGTCAACTGTAACCTCTATCATGTATGCTATTCTGTACTATGCCTCGATCTCGACTAGAACATCGATTGTGGGTTCGATAATCACGGACGTGGGCCTGCAGGTTTGAAATGAGCTTGTCTGCGCCCTTGGGGATGTGTGACTTCGCCCAAGACGCATGTGAATCCCTTTTCTGCCTGCCTCCCTTTCCTCAAAACTGTGTATGGAGATGCGCATGCGCATACATCAAACCGTAAATGTTGAAGAAGAGTCCCTGGCCATTGTTGCGGGTCTCGGCCTTGCTTTAGCAGCGAGGCTGAGAGGAACACACCCTCAGGCTTGCGCCCTTCGGCGCACCAAAGAGACCGACTTGCGGGACTCTTGCGGGGCCGTCACAAATCTGGGCGTCCACGTCGAACTTCACTTCCACTTCCACACCCCTTCCCCACTAACGGCTTCCGGTCTACTCAAACCATAACTTGAAACCGCATCAGTCCGTTCTTCCTTCGACTTGTTCTTTTTTTTTTTTTCGTTCGCTCCACTTGAGGAGGGGAATCCCCCCTTCCTTCGAATGTGGAATGTGGAAAGCACTACTCGGTACAGCTTGGTTGCATTTGTCGCGTTGCAGCGGCTCGGGTTCCTTAAAACAAGTGAAATTGTTTTTTCGTTGTTACGCCGTGCCGGACTCGGAACGGGCTGCTCACTCATCTCTCCCTTCTTTTTTTTTCCTTCTTTTTTTCTCTTTGGATCCTTACCCTTGATTCATAGAGATCGGTTTGGATATATTGCTCGTTGAAGGACGCGAGCAAGGCGTGATTCCTTGGAGGGGCGGTTTCGATCAAGGAATGATTCACTTTCGGGCTCCATTAGGCCTTTGTCACGGTGCAAAGGGACGACCAGAACTAGGACGGTGCGATATTATTGGTGGAAAGGTGGAGCCAATTAAATGTCACGTCGAAGTTGGGTCCTTGGTCGTGGACCGTGGACATGGACGTAGTACATGCAAGGGCCCCATCCCATCCAAGCCCATTCTATCCCCACCTCTCGGTTTCACGAGCACCTGGTCGCGCTACGCTCTATTACCGGACCAGATGCTTTCCCAACTGCGCGGTGGGGCCCCAGACTGCCCTACGCCTGGTGGCATTGCCATTACCGCCGCCGCTTGAGTCAATGGTTGCAGTTTGCTTATTCATGGGGGACGACGAGCAATGATCATGCAAGAGGTTGATAGAGAAACACCCGTGAGCGAGACACAGGTACTCGGGTCGGCAGAGAGGGCGAAAAGATGGGACACGAGAGGCCCCAAGGCCCGCTACCAGTAATCGCCCATCTCCATTTGGAGGGAACCTATCATCGGTCGCAATCGAATACAGCCTGGCCTGTGCGAGTGAAATATTTGTGTAAGCCCTGTGTGCTGAAGCTCCCCGTCCGCTGACGGCGAAGATGCATCATAACGCGAAGGCATCTGGCTCGTCGATGTTGCGTTACGGGCATCGTCATTTCAGGGGTGACGTCCCAGTCGATCCGCCCCACCCCTCTGAATCGATCCTACAAGTCTCTCTAAAGGGGGGCAAGCCAGGACGGCAAGGGGGAGTTGTGAGAAGTTAGCGAGCCTACCACCTCGGTGTGCACGTAGTATGCGCGAGGCGGGCCCCTCAGTAACCCAGTCTCAAAGAGCGTGGTCATCCGGTTGGCATCCCCGAGCCCGAGACGGTCCTGGCGAGCCCCAAATACAGACCATTTGAATAGCTGTCACGCACGCCGCAGCGATTCGGATGCCATGCTCCTCAGCCTCAGACATCACTCGCAGCACCTCTCGCACTCGCACCCGCACTTGGCGCCAGACGGGGGGAGATCCGACTCGGGACTGCCCCGCGGGCAGCTGAAACCCAAAAAGTACTCTCCAAAGCCATCACTCGACGGAAGAAAACACAGAAAAAGAATGGGGGGAGCGTGTTTTGCTGCAGGTTGTCGTTATCATAATGATGCGCCACGGCCGTGTTGTCTGGTTTGCGCGGTGAGAGAGCGAAAGCAAGCCCCCGGGCCGGGAGGGTTTGCCACAGTTTTGCCACTTCAGCTTACTCAATACCGACTCGCGCTTGGTCCCTGACCCGCACTCCTAACTAAGCAAACTGCAGCGCCGCCGCCGCCTGCGAGAGGGTGGGTGGTTAATAAATCGCGCGCCGATGCGCATTACGATGCAGGTCAACCCGGACGCAGGTTACGGTGATTCACCCACGGTGATAGCGCACATTGAGACGTAATTTACCTCCCGGGTCAGATGTGTGAGGCTCTTGAGTTGACCGTCATGCCCGAGGATCCCTGACCCTGACCCTGCATGCCGGATACAGCCTCGGAGGCTGTCCATTGCCGTTGACTCGGAATCGGATGAATCCGTACGGTATTCTAACTGATGGCGGCGTAAGACGTTAGCTATGCTGGGACAAGCCAAAGCTTGTGCAATGAATGCAATGCAGGCGATCGATCATGTTACATCATTCGTCGATTTCCGGGTGGCTCAGTCCGGTTACAGGAGTACCCGAGACAGTTGGTCCGTCTTTCCCGTGCCCCACGGCGTATGAACTTGAACACCAACTTGCCGACGGAGATCGAAAGGTGGCGACTTGTGGTGTTTGCATGGCCGTGGCCCACATGATAGCCTCACACGCCGAGGTCATGCTGTAACCTACTGTGCCTCTGAACTTAGCTTGAAGGAAATGACCGGACAACACTATCGGGCAACTGGAAAACGCACAGAGGCTGTAAATGGACCCGCACTTTGCTATAAAATACGCTGGGCCGACACTTGCTTGTCTTCATCAGTCTCCTCTCTTCCTTTCTTACGATTCTTTTACGTCTCTCCAAATTTTCCTTCAAGTCAACATGATGTTCCGCTCTTTTGCGTTGTTCAGCGGCCTTGCCTTGCTCTCTTCAGCCGCCGCCGACCACACGGTATATAAGGTCCAAGTCAGCGACAGCGCAGGGGCTCTTGTCTTTAATCCCCCTTACATCGTCAGCAAACAATCAGTTGCCTTTGACCACATCGTCCCGCTGACAGCTTCTCTCTTCCAGAACGCGGCCAAGGGAGACACCGTCGAGTTCACCTTTGCTAGCAACAACCACACCGCGACCGAGTCCGAGTCGATTTATGATCCGTGCACACCTAAGTATGGTGGAATCGATTCCGGATTGTGCGTCCAGAAATTCCCATACCTCTCCCACCTGGTGTTTTAACGCGCCCCCTTCCTCCCTCTCTCTCCCACAGCCAGCCTGTCCCGAAGGGCGCGAGTGGCGACTACCTCCCCATGTGGAATCTTACTTTGACCAGTGTGAGCTTCTTTCTATTCAGATGCGGTTTCCCGCAACATGGATCGGACTGATCTTTCTGATCGATTCTTTAGGACGACACCGTCTGGATGCACTGTCGGCAGGCTGCGAACACACCAGCCAGCCACTGCGGCCAGGGCATGGTGTTCGCGATCAACCCTGAATATGGCACCTTTGAGAAGTTCCAGAAGAATGCGCTGGCTGTCGGAGCAAAGTTGAAATACACGCCAGTTTATCCCTCGTATGCTAGGGCCGAGCGGGAGATTCAGTGACTGTAATGGACAGAATATCTACCTAATGATGGACTATGAACTAAATAATATCAGTAACGTAGTAATGGACAAGTAACGATATATTAATTCACGCTCAGCGACTGTAATAGACAGAACAATAGAACGAACGAATGGACATAAACCGTCTGCAGCTATGAGTACATCCCGCCCTGTTTCCTCAAGCAAGGAGCTATTCTGACTGGCTCATGCTCATAGCTTCTATTGGGGTATCTTTCAATTTCAATCCGAATGTATGTGCTGGTTTACTATACCGTAATATAAATTGGTAGTGCATCGGTTGAGGACTGCTCTTGTCTTCTCACCGAACGCAATGTTACGCCACCTCTTTCCATTATGTTATCGTGGTCGTAATCCAGCGCACTGTCAACCGCTTCGTCCTCTCTTACTATACAGTCACAGCCACGGTGTCGGGAGACCGTGCAAGAGAATTCTTCTCCCGTTACAGCACCCTCCGACAAGGATACCGCCCCAAATGCCCATCGCAGTCGCCGCACGCACGATGTCACCGAGTTGCCTAGCCCAATCCTCTCCCTGTGTGCGCGTCTCCCCCGCAGCCCCATTGACGCACGTCCATCGGTATCACACGTCTGGCCGCCCCTCGGTTTGAGGACGAGCCAGGGAAGCTCACCGCTCATGCCGCGGCGGCGGATTGTGCAAGCGCATCGCTCGCAGCGGAAAGAGCACCCGTGACACGCACCACCGCCGTAACAATTGATACCGAACGCGTCCGGCACCACATAGCGCGCGGCGGCAGCGGGGCGGCCATCAAAGGACGGAAGTACTCCGCGAGCACATCTTTGGCTTCCAGCCCGCCCGCCACCCGCAGTGCGCTCTTCGGGAAGTTCGCCCCAGCTGTAGATGAAGGAGACCCACCCACGGCTTGCGCCCCCCGGGGCGAGCTCGCCCGTCGAGTGCCGTGACGCGCGCCGGATGGCCCTCACCTCGCGCGCGAGCGGGAAGGGGGCATTGACGGGGCGCCCCTTTTTTGTCGTCCGGGGAATAAGCGTGCGGGCGTTCGAGTGGAACGCCGCCGCGGGCACGTCCTCGGATTGGGCCTGCTGCGCACGCTCGTCCGCGTAGTCATACATTCCAGTTCGGCCTCGCGGGTCTGGTGGGTAGATGTGTGCGACTGGCAAAATTGCGTCTACCGGCCATCTCGGTCCGCAGTTCCATGTCGTCTCGCGACGCGAGGAAATTCCATTTCAAGCTCAGCTTCTTTAAAAGCACACCACGAACGGAAACCACGCGTGGTCCACAACCCGCACTCCTCCTAGCAAACCCGAAAGGAAAGAAATATATTTAACTAACTAAGAAGGACAAAAGCAAACAGCAGCGCCGCCGCCACCTGCGAATGCGCATTGCGATGCAGGTCAACCTGAACGCAGGTTATGGTGACTGCGGCACGAGGAGTTTCACTACTACAGTGATAGCACACATTGAGACGTAATTGACCTCCCGGACAGATGTGCGAGGCTCTTGAGCTAACCGTCATGCCCGAGGATCCCTGAGGCTGTCTATTGCCGCTGAACCTGTACGGTATTCTACAGTATCTCATCATATGGGTGTGCGCTAAGTACGTTAGCTATGCTGGGACAAGCCAAAGCTCATGCAATGCAATGCAGGCGATCATGTCACATCATTCATCGATTCCGAGTGGCCGAGTCGGGCCACAGGAGTGCCTGAGACAATTGGTCATGCTCTCTCGTCTGTGTTCATCAAGGGCTTGAGCGCTTACCGGCCACGCACGGCGTATGAACACAACTTGCCGAGACCGAAAGGTAACCGGCTTGTAGGGTTGGCATTGCCCGTGGCCCACATGATAGCCTCACACGCCGAGGTCATGCTGTAACCTACTGTGCCTCTGAACTTAGCTTGAAGGAAATGACCGGACCACCTCGGGCAACTGGAAAAGGCGCACAGAGGCTGTAAATGGACCCGCACTTTGCTATAAAATACGCTGGGCCGACACTTGCTTGTCTTCATCAGTCTCCTCTCTTCCTTCCTTACGATTCTTTTACGTCTCTCCAAATTTTCCTTAAAGTCAACATGATGTTCCGCTCTTTTGCGTTGTTCGGCGGCCTTGCCCTGCTCTCTTCAGCCGCTGCCCACCAGGGCCACCACGAGGTATACAAGGTCCAAGTCAGCGACAGCGCAGGGGCTCTTGTCTTTGAGCCCCCTTACATCGTCAGCAAACACTCAGTCGCCTTTGACCATACCGTCCCGCTGACAGCTTCTCTCATCCAGTACGCGGCCAAGGGAGACACAGTCGAGTTCACCTTTGCTAGCAACAATCACACCGCGACCGAGTCCGAGTCGATTTATGATCCGTGCACACCCAAGTATGGTGGAATCGATTCCGGATTGTACGTCCTGACAATCCCATGTCTCTCCCACCTGGTGTTCTAACGCCCCCCCTCCCCTCTCTCCCACAGCCAGCCTGTCCCAAGGGCGCGAGCGGCGACTACCTGCCCGTATGGAATCTTACTTTGACCAGCGTGAGCTTCTATTCAGATCGGGTTTCTCGCAACATCTGACCTTTCCGATGGATTTTTTAGGATGACCCTGTCTGGATGCACTGTCGACAGGCTGCGAACACACCAGCCAGCCACTGCGGCCAGGGCATGGTGTTCGCGATCAATCCTGAATATGGCAGCTTTGAGAAGTTCCAGAAGAACGCGCTAGCTGTCGGAGCAAAGCTGAAATACGCGCCAGTTTATCCCTCGTATGCTAGGGCCAAGCGGGAGCTTCAGTGATTGTAATGGACAGAATATCTAGCTAACGATGAACTACTACGATGGACTAAGTAATAGTAGTAACGTAGTAATGGACAAGTAACGATATCTTAATTCGCGCTCAGTGACTGTAGTAGACAGAACCACTGAGTAACGGATGGACAGTAAACGCACTTATGTAGTGTCGTGATTCTTAACAATAAACCGTCTGCAGATTATGAGTACATCCCGTCCTCAAGCAACGGAGCTATTCCTTGAACGTTGGCGCCGTCATGCTCATACCTCCTGTTGGGATATCTTTCAATCCGAACCTATGTGCTGATCTACTATTATATTAAATAGGTAGTGCATCGGGTGAGAACAAGGGTAAGGACCGCTTTGTAGCATTTCGCATGAGTCCCAGATACAGACTATTTGAATAGTTGTCACGCATGCCGCAGCGATTCAGATGCCGTGCTACCCAGGACATCAACGCACTTGCCTCGGCGGGGGGAGATCCGACGCGCGGGGACTGCCCGCCAGCCTAAAACCCAAAAAGTACTCACCCCAAGTCGTCACTCGACGGAAGAAAAACCCCGAAAAAGGAAGGGTAAAACCGTGTTTAGCAGCAGGTTGTTGTTGTTATCATGGTGATGGTGCGCCACGGCCGTGTGTCTACTAGTAGTGTGCGGCGGGGCGGGAGAGCGAACTGAAGTGAGAGCCGGGCAAGCCCGGGAGAGGGCGCAATATTTGCAGCCGCACACACCTACCCACTAGACCCCGCGAGGCCGAGCCGGGAACGCATATCGCGCGGACGAGCACGCGCAGGAGGCCCAACCCGAGGACGTGCTCGTGGCGTTCCGCCTCGAGCGCCTGCGCGCGAGGTGAGGGCCATCCGGCGCGCCGTCACGGCGCTCGATGGGCGAGCTCTCCCCGGGGGAGCGCAAGCCGTGGTGGGTCTGCGTAATCTACAGCGAATTTTCCCGAAGAGCGCGCTGCGGGCGGCGGGCGGGCTGGAGGCCAAAGACGTGCGCGCGGCGTAGTTTGATGATGGGCCCCGCGGCCGCCACGCGCTATGCGGTGCCGGACACGTTCGCTATCAATTGTACGGCCCGGGCGGTGGGGCATATTCGCGTGCTGAAACTGCTGTTGCTGCTGCGACTCGGAGCGATGCAGTTGCACTGTGCTTGCACAATCCGGCGCCGCGCCGCGCATGAGCGTTGAGCTGCCCTGGCTCGTCCTCAAACCAAATGGCGGTCAGACAGATGACCCAGACGTGCGCCAATGGGACTGGCATGGCAGGCAGGGAGAGGCGCACACGGGGAGGATTGGGCTAGGTAACTCGGTGACATCGTGCGTGCGTCGACTGCGATGGGTGTTCAAGTTTGGGGCGACATTCTTGTCGGGGGGTGTGCCCTGCTGTAAAACGGGAGAAGAATTGTACGCATTGTCTAGAATACTTGCTGGCTGCATAGTAAGAGAGGACGAAGCGCCAGTTGACAGTGCGCTGGATTACGACCACAATAACATAAATGGAAAGAGGTGGCGTAGCCGTCTATGGTTGCTCGTTGATGTAGACATCCGTGGGCCGTGGCTGTGAGGAAAACAATTGTGAGTAGTAATGCGTTCGGTGAGAAGACAAAAGCGGACCTCACCCGATGCACTACCAATTTATATTATAGTAAACCAGCACATAAATTCGGATTTGAAAGATACCCCAACAGAAGCTATGAGCATGACGGTGCCAACGTTCAAAAAATAGCTCCGTTGCTTGAGGAAACCGGGCGGGATGCACCCATGAGCTGCTGATGGTTTATTGTTTGTTTAAGTTAAGAATCACGTCCACCACAAAAGTGCGTTTACTGTCCATTCGTTTTACTCAGTTGTGTGAATTAAGGTTTCGTTACTTGTCCATTACTACGTTACTGATATTACTTAGTCCATACTAGTAGTTCATCATGAAGTAGATATTCTGTCCATTACAGTCACTGAAGCTCCCGCTTGGCCCTAGCATACGAGGGATAAACTGGCGCGTATTTCAACTTTGCTCCGACAGCCAGCGCATTCTTCTGGAACTTCTCAAAGCTGCCATATTCAGGATTGATCGCGAACACCATGCCCTGGCCGCAGTGGCTGGCTGGCGTGTTCGCAGCCTGCCGACAGTGCATCCAGACGGGGTCATCCTAAAAAATCCATCGGAAAGGTCAGATGTTGCGAGAAACCCGGATCTGAATAGAAGCTCACGCTGGTCAAGGTAAGATTCCATACGGGGAGGTAGTCGCCGCTCGCGCCCTTTGGGACAGGCTGGCTGTGGGAGAGAGGGGAGAGGGGGCGTTAAAACACCAGGTGGGAGAGACATGGGATTGTCAGGACGTACAATCCGGAATCGATTCCACCATACTTCGGTGTGCACGGATCATAAATCGACTCGGACTCGGTCGCGGTGTGATTGTTGCTGGCAAAGGTGAACTCGACTGTGTCTCCCTTGGCCGCGTTCTGGAAGAGAGAAGCTTAGACTGTCAGCGGGACGGTATGGTCAAAGGCAACTGATTGTTTGCTGACGATGTAAGGGGGCTCAAAGACAAGAGCCCCTGCGCTGTCGCTGACTTGGACCTTGTATACCTCGTGGTGGCCCTGGTGGGCAGCAGCTGAAGAGAGCAGGGCAAGGCCGCTGAGCAACGCAAAAGAGCGGAACATCATGTTGACTTGAAGGAAAATTTGGGGAGACGTAAAAGAATCGTAAGGAAGGAAGAGAGGAGACTGATGAAGACAAGCAAGTGTCGGCCCAGCGTATTTTATAGCAAAGTACGGATCCATTTACAGCCTCTGTGCGCTCGTTTTCCAGTTGCCCGACAGTGCGGTCAAAATTTCAAGCTAACTTCAGAGGCACAGTGGCGTACAGCATGACCTCGGTGTGTGGGGCTATCATGCGGGCCACGGCCGTGCAAACCCTAAAAGCCGATACCTTCCGATCTCGGCGAGTTGGTGGTTCATACGTCGTGCGTGACCGGTAAGCGCTCAGGCCCTTGATGAACACAGCACAGACGGGGGGGCACGGCAAGGATGTGACACGATCGCCTGCATTGCATTGCACGAGCTTTGACTTGGCCTAGCATAGCTAACGTGACCAATATCAGATAGAATACCGTACAGTATCCGGTTCAACGGCAATAGACAGCCTCCGGGATGCAGAGTCAGGGTCAGCGGTCCTCGGGCATGACGGTCAACTCAAGAGCCTCGGACATCTGCCCGGGAGGTCAGTTACGTCTCAATGTGCGCGACTCTATCACTGTACTGTAGTAGTGAAAATCCTTGTGCCGCCGTCACCATAACCTGCGTCCAGGTTGACCCGCATCGTAATGCGCATCAGCGCGCTAATAATTTGACCACCCCCACCCTCTCACAGGCGGCGGCAGCGCTGCTGTTCTCTTTTGTCCTTCTCAGTTAGTTAAATATGCTTCTTTCCCTTCGGTTTTGCTTGGAAGAGTGTGGGTCTGAACGACGCTCGGGAGTTTCGTCGGTGTAGTGTAAGACTAGTTCGTTTGGCGCTTGGAAAAGAAAGCTGAGCTTGAAAGTCTCGCGACACGTGACACACAGCGGATCCCGTGAACGAGGCGAGGCAATTCATCACGCAAAAAAGAACAGGCAGACCAAGCAAGGGAAATCCAAATGAAAGACGAGCGCAAGAACAAGGAGTTGAGGCCTGAGGCCTGATGGCCGTCGGGGGCGATGTCGAGGCGCTCCCTCTGTTCTCTCCGCGCCGCCCTCGCTTCGCCGCGCGGGGCCGTGGCTCTTCTTCCTCCATTCTGGCCGAGTCCGAGTCGCCGCTCTCCCCGCCCATCGCGGCATCGACGGGAGATCCGCTCCCGCTCCCACGCCTGCCGTTCTCAGAGCGCTGGTGCTTTCCGCTATTGGCCACTGTTGCCGTGTGGGGCGGACGCTGCTTCTGCTTCTGCCCTCGGCTTCCAGCTCGGGGGCGAGCACTTTTGAGCGCCTCTCGAGTGGTGGACGCGTGCGTGCTTGTGCTGGCGACTTGATGGTCACCTTGTGAACACGGGCATGTCATCCGAGGATGGTGTGGCCAAGAGCATCGAGGCGCCCCGTCTACGTCGAGACACTCGCCGTCATCGGGGAGTTCGGAGAGCGAAGTGAGAAGCCGGGCAAGCCCGGGAGAGGCGCAATTTTTGCAGCCGCACACGTCTACCAGACCCCGCGAGACCGAACCGGGACGCATATCCGCACGGACGAGCGCGCGCAGGATGCCCAATCCGAGGACATTCTCGCGGTCCACCTCGAGCGCCTGCGCGCATATATGCATCGGACGACGAAACGTGGCGCGCTGTCGTGGCGATCTGCCCTGTCTCGTCCTTAAACAGAATGGCGGCAAGACATATGACATGGACGGACGCGCGTCAATGGGACCTGTACGGCGGGGAGACGCGCAGGGAGAGGATTGGGCTAGGCAACTCGGTGACTGTAACATCGTGCGTGCGGCGACTGCGATAGGCTTTGAGACCGCGTTCTACGTTGGCAGTGCGTCGGGTGAGAATATCTCTTACGCCATTTTGCACGGTCTCCCGACAGTGCTGACTGTATAGTAAGAGAGGATGAAACTGTTGACAGTGCTGGATTACGACCACAATAACATAATGGAAAGAGGTGGCGTACACTAAGTAACTTTCTATCGTTGCTGGCTGATGTAGACATCCATGGCTATGAATTAAATGGAATTGTGGGTAATGCGTTCGGTGAGAAGATAGCAGCTTCCACCTGTTTTGCAAATCAGTGGCATGGCCTATGGACGTGAAATGGTACAAAAGCGGTCCTCACCCGATGCACTACCAATTAATATTATAGTAGACCAGCGCATAGGTTCGGATTGAAAGACGCCCCAACAGAAGCTATGAGCGTGATGGGGCCAACGTTCAAGGAAATAGCCCCGTTGCCTCAGGGAAACAGGGCGGGATGTCACGGTACTCACGAGCTGCAGAAGGTTCATTGTTAAGAGTCACATAAGTGCGTTTACAGTACTGTCCACTCGTTACTCAGTTGTGTGAATTAAGGTATCGTTACTTGTCCATTACTACGTTACTGATATTACTTAGTCCATACTAGTAGTTCATCATGAAGTAGATATTCTGTCCATTACAGTCATTGAAGCTCCCGCTTGGCCCTAGCATACGACGGATAAACTGGCGCGTGGTTCAACTTTGCTCCGACAGCCAGCGCATTCTTCTGGAACTTCTCAAAGGTGCCATATTCAGGATTGATCGCGAACACCATGCCCTGGCCGCAGTGGCTGGCTGGTGTATTCGCAGCCTGTCGACAGTGCATCCAGACGGGGTCATCCTAAAGAATCGATCAGAGAGGTGTTGCGAGAACCGCATCTGAATAGAAGATGCTCACGCTGGTCAAAGTAAGATTCCATACGGGTAGGTAGTCGCCGCTCGCGCCCTTCGGGACAGGCTGGCTGTGGGAGAGAGGGGAGGGGGGGCGTTAAAACACTAGGTGGGAGAGACATGGGAATGTCAGGACGTACAATCCGGAATCGATTCCACCATACTTCGGTGTGCACGGATCATAAATCGACTCGGACTCGGTCGCGGTGTGATTGTTACTAGCAAAGGTGAACTCGACTGTGTCTCCCTTGGCCGCGTTCTGGAAGAGAGAAGCTGTCAGCGGGACGGTATGGCCAAAAAGGTAACTGAGAGTTTGCTGACGATGTAAGGGGGCTCAAAGACAAGAGCCCCTGCGCTGTCGCTGACTTGGACCTTGTATACCTCGTGGTGGCCCTGGTGGGCAGCGGCTGAAGAGAGCAGGGCAAGGCCGCTGAGCAACGCAAAAGAGCGGAACATCATGTTGACTTGAAGGAAATTTGGAGAGACGTAAAAGAATCGTAAGGAAGGAAGAGAGAGGAGACTGATGAAGACAAGCAAGTGTCGGCCAGGGTATTTTATAGCAAAGTGTGGGTCGATTTACAGCCTCTGTGCGCTCGTTCTCCAGTTGCCCGATAGTGTGGTCCGGTCATTTCCTTCAAGGCTAAGTTCAGAGGCACAGTAGGTTACAGCATGACCTCGGCGTGTGAGGCTATCATGTGGGCCATGGCAATGCAAACCCTACAAGCCGGCACCTTTCGATCTCGGCAAGTTGGTGTTCATACGCCGTGCGCGGCCGGTAAAGCCGATAAGCGCTCAAGCCCTTGATGAACACCAGACGGGGGGGCATGGCAAAGACCACCAATTGCCCTTAGGCACTCCTGTGGCCCGACCCGGCCACTCGGAATCGATGAATGATGTGACATCATCGCCTGCATTGCATTGCATGAGCTTTGGCTTGTCCCAGCATAGCTAACGTGCTTAGCGCGCACCAATATGAGATACTGTAGAATACCGTACAGGTTCAGCGGCAATAGACAGCCTCCAGCATGCAGGGTCAGGGTCAGGGATCCTCGGGCATGACGGTTAGCTCAAGAGCCTCGCACATCTGTCCGGGAGGTCAATTACGTCTCAATGTGTGCTATCACCGTAGTAGTGAGACTCCTCGTGCCGCAGCCACCGCAACCTGCGTCCAGGTTGACCTGCATCGTAAATGCGCATGGGTGCGCTATGCAATTAACCACGCTCACCTCTCGCAGGTGGCGGTTGCTTTTGTCCTTCTTAGTTAGTTAAATATGTTTATTTCCTTTCGGCTTTGCTAGGAGGAGTGCCGGTGTGGACCACACGTGGTTTTCGTTCGTGTGTGCGCTTACTGTAAAGGAAGCTGAGCTTGAAATGGAATTACGCCATAGGCGTCGCGTCAAAAGTATTCGCGAGCGACAACATGGAACTGCCTGCGGACGGAGACGGCCGCCGGGTTGTGACCGTTACTCACCACCACCACTAGGCGCAATTTTGCCAGTCGCGCACATCTACCCACCAGACCCCGCGAGGCCGAACCGGAACGCATGACCACGCGGACGAGCGCGCGCAGGACGCCTAATCCGAGGACGTGCCCCGCGGCGTTCCACCTCGAACGCCTGCACGCTTATGCCTCGGACGACGAGAAACGTGGCGCGCCGTCGATGCGCCCCTTCTTGCTCGCTCGCGAGGTAAGGGCCGTCTGGCGCGCCGTTACGGCACTCGACGGGAGAGCTCGCCCCAGGGGTGCGCAAGCCGTGGGTGGGCCTGCGTCGTCTACAGCGGGGCCGAATTTCCTGAAAACCGCATTGCGTGCGGCGGGCGGGCTGGGGGCCAAAGATGTGCTCTGCGGAGTATTTCCTTCGATGACCCGCCCCGCTTCTGCCGCGCGCGTGGTGCCGGACGCATTCGGTATCCCTCTGTGCGCGCCTCCCCGCCGTAACGGCCCCATTGACGCACGTCCATCGATATCATGCGTTTGGCCGCCCCTCGGTTTGAGGACGAGCCAGGGCAGCTCACCGCTTCTGCGCGCGGCGGCGGATTGTGCAAGCGCATCGCTCGCAGCGGCAACAGCACCCGTGACACGCACCACCGCCGTACAATAGAGAGGATTGGGCTAGGAAACTCGGTGACTTCGTGCGTGCGGCGACTGCGATGGGCATTTGGGGCTTCTTGTAGGCGCTGTAAACGGGAAAAGAAGAATTGTCTTGCACGGTCTCCCGACACCGTGACCGTGACTTTATAGTAAGAGAGGCCGAAGCGGCTGACAGTGCGCTGGATTACGACCACAATAACATAATGGAAAGAGGTGGCGTAACTGTCTATGGTTGCTCGCTGATGTAGACATCCGTGGGCCGTGGCTGTGAGGAATACGATTTTGAGTAGTAATGCGTTCGGTGAGAAGACAAAGCGGCCCTCGCCCGATGCACTACCAATTTATATTAAATCAGCACATTGAAGGATACCCCAACAGAAGCTATGAGCACGACGGCGCCAACGTTCAAGGAAATAGCTTCGTTGCTTGAGGAAACCGGGCGGGATGTATCCATGAGCTGCTGATGGTTTATTGTTAAGAATCACAGCCACCACAAAAGTGCTTTTACTGTCCATTCGTTACTCAATTGTGTGAATTAAGGTATCGTTACTTGTCCATTACTACGTTACTGATATTACTTAGTCCATACTAGTAGTTCATAATGAAGTAGATATTCTGTCCATTACAGTCCGAGTCACTGCAGCTCCCGCTTGGCCCTAGCATACGAGGGATAACCGGCGCGTATTTCAACTTTGCTCCGACAGCCAGCGCTTCTTCTGGAACGTCTCAAAGCTGCCATATTCAGGATTGATCGCGAACACCATGCCCTGGCCGCAATGGCTGGCTGGTGTGTTCGCAGCCTGCCGACAGTGCATCCAGACGGGGTCATCCTAAAGAATCCATCGGAAAGTTCAGATGTTGCGGGAAACCCGAATCTGAATAGAAGCTCACGCTGGTCAAAGTAAGATTCCATACGGGGAGGTAGTCGCCGCTCGCGCCCTTCGGACAGGTTGGCTGTGGGAGAGAGGGGGAGCGTTAAAACACCAGGTGGAAGAGATATGGGAATGTCAGGACGTACAATCCGGAATCGATTCCACCATACTTGGTGTGCACGGATCATAAATCGACTCGGACTCGGTCGCGGTGTGGTTGTTGCTAGCAAAGGTGAACTCGACTGTGTCACCTTTGGCCGCGCTCTGGAAGAGAGAAGCTGTCAGCGGGACGGTATGGTCAGGGCAACTGAGTGTTTACTGACGATGTAAGGGGGCTCAAAGACAAGAGCCCCAGCGCTGTCGCTGACTTGGACCTTGTATACCATGTGGTGGCCCTCGTGGGCGGCGGCGGAAGAGAGCAAGGCAAGGCCGCCAAACAACGCAAAAGAGCGGAACATCATGTTGACTTGAAGGAAATTTTGGAGAGACGTAAAAGAAGAACAAGGAAGGAAAGAGAGGAGACTGATGGATACAGGCAAGTGTCGGCCCAGCGCATTTATAGCGAAGTGCGGGTCCATTTACAGCCTCTGTGCGCTCGTTTTCCAGTTGCCCGACAGTGCGGTCAAAATTTCAAGCCAACTTCAG
Source organism: Russula brevipes (assembly GCA_022496215.1). Lineage (NCBI taxonomy): Eukaryota > Fungi > Basidiomycota > Agaricomycetes > Russulales > Russulaceae > Russula > Russula brevipes. Next base: position 63,728 of record WTXF01000036.1, on the reverse strand, counting down.
AGACTTCAGAGGCACAGTAGCGTATAGCATGACCTCGGCGTGTGGGGCTATCATGTGGGCCACGGCCGTGCAAACCCTACAAGCCGATACCTTTCGATCTTGGCGAGTTGGTGGTTCATGCCCGGTAAGCGCTCAGGTCCTTGATGAGCACAGCACAGACGGGGGGCACGGCAAAGATGCGACATGATCGCCTGCATTGCATTTGCACGAGTTGTGGCTTGGCCCAGCATAGCTAACGTGACCGATATCAGATAGAATACCGTACAGTATCCGGTTCAATGGCAATAGACAGTCTCCGGCATGCAGGTGGGTCGGCGGTCCTCGGGCATAATGGTCAACTCAAGAGCCTCGGACATCTGCCCGGTGCCCGGGAGGTCAGTTACGTCTCAATGTGCGCTACTGTATCACTGTAGTAGTGAAAATCCTTGTGCCGCTGTCACCGTAACCTGCGTCCGGGTTGACCTGCGTTGTAATGCGCATCAGCGCGCTATGTATTTAACCACGCCCACCTCTCGCAGGTGGCAGCGACGCTGCTGTTTTCTTAGTTATATATGTTTCTTTCCTTTCGGGTTTGCTAGGAGGAGTGCGGGTGTGGACCACGCGTGATTTTCATTTGTGTGTGTGCTTAAAGGAAGCCGAGCTTGGAATGGAATTTCTCACGTCGCGTCGAAGACGACATGCATGGAACTGCCTGCGGACCGAAATGGCCGGGTTGTGACCGTTCCGTTACTCACCACCACCACTAGGCGCAATTTTGCCAGTCGCACACATCTACCCACCAGACCCCGCGAGGCGAACCGGAAGGCATGACCACGCGGACGAGCGTGCGCAGGAGGCCCAATCCGAGGACGTGCCAGCGGCGTTCCACCTCGAACGCCTGCACGCTTATGCCTTGGACGACAAAAAACGTGGCGCGCGAAGTGAGGGCCACCCGGCGCGTCGTCACGGCACCCGACGGGCGAGCTCGCCCCGGGGGAGCGCAAGCCGTGGATGGGTCTGCGTCGTCTACAGCTGGGGCGAATTTCCCGAAAGAGCGCACTGCGGGCGGCGGGCTGGACTCGGAGGCCAAAGATGTGCTCGCGGAGTACTTCCTTTGATGACCCGCCCTGCTGCCGCCGCGCGCTGTGTGGTGCGTGTCATGGGTGCTGTTGCCGCTGCGAGCGATGCGCGTGCACAATCCGCCGCTGCGCGCATAAGCGGTGAGCTTCCCCTGGCTCGTCCTCAAACCGAGGGACGGCCAGACGTATGATATCGATGGACTTTCGTCAATGGGGCTGTTATGGCGGGGAGACGCGCACACAGGGAGGGGATTGGGCTAGGCAACTCGGTGACTTCGTGCGTGCGGCGACTGCGATGGGCATTTGGGGCGGCATTCTTGTCGGCGGGAGGGTGCTGTAAACGGGAGAAGAATTGTCTTGCGCGGTCTCCCGACACCGTGACTGACTGCATAGTAAGAGAGGACGAAGCGATTTACAGTACGCTGGATTACGATCACAACAACATGGAAAGAGGTGGCGTAACTGTCTATGGTTGCTCGTTGATGTAGACATCCGTGGGCCGTAGCTGTGAGGAAAACGATTGTGAGTAGTAATGCGTTCGGTGAGAAGATAAAAGCGGTCCTCGCCCGATGCACTACCAATTTATATTATAGTAAACCAGCACATAAATTCGGATTGAAAGACACCCCAACAGAACCTATGAGCATGACGGTGTCAACGTTCAAGGAAATCGCTCCGTTGCTTGAGGAAACGGGGCGGGATGTACCCATAAGCTGCTGGTGGTTTATTGTTAAGAATCACGTCCACCACAAAAGTGCGTTCACTGTCCATTCGTTACTCGGTTGTGTGAATTAAGGTATCGTTACTTGTCCATTACTACGTTACTGATATTACTTAGTCCATATAGTAGTTCATCATGAAGTAGATATTCTGTCCATCACAGTCCGAGTCACTGCAGCTCCCGCTTGGCCCTAGCATACGACGGATAAACTGGCGCGTATTTCAACTTTGCTCCGACAGCCAGCGCATTCTTCTGGAACTTCTCAAAGCTGCCGTATTCAGGATTGATCGCGAACACCATGCCCTGGCCGCAGTGGCTGGCTGGCGTGTTCGCAGCCTGCCGACAGTGCATCCAGAAGGGGTCATCCTAAAGAATCGATCAGAAGATGTGCGAGAACCGTATCTGAATAGAGGATGCTCACGCTGGTCAAAGTAAGATTCCATACGGGGAGGTAGTCGCCGCTCGCGCCCTTCGGGACAGGCTGGCTGTGGGAGAGAGAGGAGGAAGGGGCGCGTTAAACACCAGGGGGAGAGACATGGGAATGTCAGGACGTACAATCCGGAATCGATTCCACCATACTTGGGTGTGCACGGATCATAAATCGACTCAGACTCGGTCGCGGTGTGGTTGTTGCTAGCAAAGGTGAACTCGACGGTGTCTCCCTTGGCCGCGTTCTGGAAGGAGAGAAGCTGTCAGGGGACGGTATGGTCAAAGGCAACTGATTGTTTGCTGACAATGTAAGGGGGCTCAAAGACAAGAGCCCCTGCGCTGTCGCTGACTTGGACCTTGTATACCTCGTGGTGGCCCTCGTGGGCGGCGGCTGAAGAGAGCAGGCAAGGCCGCCGAACAACGCAAAAGAGCGGAACATCATGTTGACTTGAAGGAAATTTGGAGAGACGTAAAAGAATCGTAAGGTAGGAAGAGAGGAGACTGATGAAGACAAGCAAGTGTCGGCCAAGGGTATTTTATAGCAAAGTGCGGGTCCATTTACAGCCTCTGTGCGCTCGTTTTCCAGTTGCCTGACAGTGTGGTCCAGGGTCTTTTCCTTCAAGCTAAGTTCAGAGGCACAGTAGGTTACAGCATGACCTCGGCGTGTGAGGCTATCGTGTGGGCCACGGCGATGCGAACCCTACAAGCCGGTACCTTTCGATCTCGGCAGGTTGGTGTTCATACCCGTGCGTGGCCGGTAAGCGCTCAAGCCCTTGATGAACACATGAACATAGAAGGGGGGGGGCGCGGCAAAGACGACCAGTTGTCTCAGGCACTCCTGTGGCCCGACCCGGCCGCTCGGAATCGATGAATGATGTGACATGATCGCCTGCATTGCCTTGCATGAGCTTTGAATTGTCCCAGCATAGCTAACGTGCTTAGCGCGCACCAATATCAGATGGAATACCGTACATATCCGGTTCAACGGCAATAGACACCCTCCGGCATGCAGGGTCAGGGTCAGGGATCCTCGGGCATGACGGTCAACCTCAAGAGCCTTGCACATCTGTCGGGGGGCGGTTACGTCTCAATGCGTGCTATCACCGTTATAGTTAGTAGTGAAACTCCGAGTCCTTGCGCTGCCGTCACCGTAACTTGAGTCCAAGTTGACCCGCATCGTAATGCACATCGGCGCGCTATTTATTTAACCACGCCCATCCTCTTGCAGGTGGCGGCGCTGCTGTTTGCTTCTGTCCTTCTTAGTTATATATGCTTCTTTCCTTTCGGTTTTGCTTGGGATGCGGTGTGGACACGCGCGCGGTTTTTTACTTGACCATTCAAGATATTCAAGATGAGAGGCGAGACGCGAGGGCTAGATAAGCGATACAGTACGCAACAAGTGCAGGTCGCACTGGCGCGTCCGTTGGTTGACAAAGTCTCTCTCAAAGGCAAAGGCAAAGGCATGGGGTTGTGCTTAAGTAAGCCGCCCTGAATTTCGCGCTGCCGTACTCACTTTGCAGGATCCTGACAGCAAATTCCGAAAAATGCGGTACATGAGCAAGCCAATGTAAACAAACAGACAAGAGTTACGGGTTTTATTTTCACATTCATATAAACAAGAGAGGGTGTAGGGTGCGATTAATAGCGATGTCGGAACAATATGACGGTAACTTGACTGGAGAGTGCGTTAACGAGGCAAGGCAAAACTTTTCAAACATGCAAGATAAGAACAGGTAAAACCAAGCAAGGGAGATTTAAGTGAGAGACGAGCGCGAGAACAAGGAGTGATGGATAGAGATAATGAGAAAAAAATGAAAAATGAAACAATACCGAAACCCTAAATATACATGATCGACACCCCAATGCAATCAACGACGCGGACCACCTGCGGAAGGAGCGACCCGCGAGCGCAGCACGCGGCCCGCTCCGTTATCATTGCCGCCGCCGATGGCCGTAGGGGGCGACGACGAGGCACTCGCCCGATTCCCTCCGCGCCGTCCACGCTTCGCCGCGCGGGGCCGTGGCTCTTCTTCCTCCATTCTGGCCGGGTCCGAGTCGCCGCTCTCCCCGCCCATCGCGGCATCGACGGGAGATCCACTCCCGCTCGCACGGCCGCCGTTCTCAGAGCGCTGGCGCTTTCCGGTGCTACCGCGTGGGGAGGAGGCAGCGGCAGCGTTTGCCTCTGCCTCGGCTTCCAGCTCGCGGGCGAGCACTTTTGAGCGCCTCTCGAGTGGTGGACGCGTGCGTGCTTGTGCAGGCGACTTGATCCTTAGATTGTGAACGCCGAGCACGTCATCCGAGGATGGTGCGGCAGAAAACATCGGGGCATCACCGTCTATGTCGAGACCCTCGCCGTCCTCGGGAAGTGCGGAGAGCGCAGAGACTTCGCTCATGCTGCGTTGGAGCCCGGGCTGCATGGTAGACTGTGTTGAGCCGCTGCCACTTGCCACGGCAGGACTCAGCCATGGGTGACTGAGTGCATCGGTAAGTGACATGCGCGAATTTGGATCCGCGTCAAGCAAACGACGAATGAAGTCCTGCGCTGTGTCGATTCAGTAACATTAATCCCGCCACATCCCAGGAGCTTATCGCATACCAGTTGTGCTGACACCCAACTCTTGGAGTATGTTCCACTGGATCGAGCGCCCTGCAATGCGACGTGCCACGTCAGGTTCATGCTCGTCTTCAAGGAAAGGGCCTGCATTCGTCAACCTGCCAAGATCCGGTTTGGTGGAAATCAGCGCCCGTTCTGGATCAAGGGGAAAACCGAGGGGAGGCGCACATTGAGAACACGATGACGCCGACGGACCAGCTGTCGACGAGGTGATCGTAGCCTCGGACTCGTACACCGTCCATGACTACTTCAGGCGCGAGATAGTTGGGAGTACCGCACATGGTCTGTTCGACGTAGACAATAACGAAAAAATTGTGGGTCAACCACGAGGGCAGACAGAAAAACGGCCACGGACGACTCACCCTGAGCATGGTCAAGCTGTCGACCACTTTAGCAAGGCCAAAATCGGCCACCTTGACGATGGGCGGGTCATCTTTCGTCAACAGCACATTCTGCAAAATTGATACAGTGGTCAGGGCTGAGGGTTAAACTTCACTTGGGGCAATAGGTACCTCGGGCTTCAGATCGCGATGTGCAATGCCTTTTTTGTGTATGTACTGCATGTAAAATAGTGTAAGCGTCAGAATAGGGGCCTGAGGGACTACGGGTGGGCTTACCGAGAGCGCGGAGCACATCTGAGATGTGATGTGTTGAGCCATGGGCTCCTTCAGCCCGCCATTGGTGAGGATGTAATCGAGGAGATCGCCGCCTTCGACGAATTCCAACACAAGATCTACAAAACGACGTTTCGCATCAGAGCTCCTGCTCGCCACACGTCCGAAAGGAGAGGGAGAGAGAGAGAAGAGAACTTACAAAAGTCATTGCTTCCGTCGTCGGGAACGAACGTCTCGCGGAGACGACAGATATTCGCGTGGTCGAGCGTCTCCAAGATGCTAATCTCCCGCGCGAGGTTCTGCAGCTGTCCGCTATTATTTCGCACGGCGGCGTTGTTGTTATTATTGTTATTGTTGGTATTGTTGGTCGCGTTGGCCCCGCGGAGCTTCTGCGAGTGGATGATCTTGACGGCCCACCACTCGCCGGTGGTGCGCGCCATCGCCTTCATCACGGTCGCGAACGTGCCGCGGCCGAGCTCGTGCGCCATGTCGTAGTACGCGTGGATGCCCGTCAGCTCGAGCGGCGCGAGGTGCCGGTAGATGAAGCGGTAGTCCTCCTGCGCGTTTTGCTGCTGCGCCGGCGAGCCGAACGCGATCTCGTTCCCGTCGCGCAGGATGCGCGATTGGCCGCGGATTACACGCGAGCCGTTGATCTGCGAAAAGGACGGTGCGTGAGTGGACATGAGTTGAAGCGCGGGGGGCGGGGCCGGGTGGCACAGGCACGGACGTACCCAAGTTCCGTTCGTCGAGTTGTCGTGCACGACGACTTGGGACTGGCTATCTTCGCGTCCATCCCAATTGATCTGACAATGGTTATAACCTACACATACAAAAAGAAGAAAAAAAAAAGTGAGCAACAAAAAGAAAAAAGGGAGCGCGGGGAAGAGGATGGGACGGGGAAATTTCGCGCACTGATCCGCATGCCGGGCAAGACGAAATCGTTGGTCTGCCCACGACCGAGCGAGATGATCGGCTTGGCCTTTAAAAAGTCGATGCGGCGCAGCGCGGTGTTGCAGGGCTGCAGGCAGCCAAAGAACGGGCGCTCCATCGGGTGTATGTCGTTCCCGAAGAAGACCTGCGACGCCTGCTGCGTCGCGCCCTGCGTCTCGCCCGCATATTCGTACTCCCCAGGAGCAGTCGAGTGAAGAGCGTCCATGAATGAAAGATGATGATGTGCGCGTTTCGTTTTCGGGTTTTCGCGGAGTGGGCTGGCTGTCGATGTCGATCTGTACGCGTCGGATTCTTTAGTTTTTTGGGAGGATGACGAGTAGCTTGCTCTTGTTCGCGCTACCTTTCTGCTTTTAACCTCTCACTTTGTTTTGAAATTAATGGGGTGATTGTAGTTGTGGCTGGAAGGGTCAAGGGGAAAGCGGGACTGATGAGTTGTGGCGAGAATTTGCGTGGGAGGTTCTTGGGTCTATTGAGAAGCTTGGAGAATGGGAGATAATAACACGGCGCTGGTATCCCTCTGGCGAGATGTTTTATAGTCCCTCAGGTGGATGTGGAGAGGACACGGAACTCGCGATCATGCGACGGCGAAGTGACGGCGATCAAAAGCTTTTACATCCGTCCCGCCAGGTCAATCGTAATTGTGATTGTGGATGAGGACAAGTCAACCGGCTACGGCAAAACAAAGCGAGAACACGTCCTGAGCATAAATCTCAAGTCAAGCACGTAGAAAAGTGTCTATCAATGAGCCTTTTCAGCCTGTAAGATGTGCAACCAGATACAAGTCGGTGTGGCTCAGTGTCCAAATGTATTATGCTACCGAGACTACGGCTCCGGTCCTGGACGAAGCGCGATATCTACCAAACACGAAAAAAAAGCACAGGCGCCAACTGTGGTTGTGGAAATAGAGTTTTGGGGCGCGGGTTCGCCTAGTTGAAAGCCTCATTGACGAGCGCATGGTTGCCACGAATGTTCATAAACGAGTACTGGCAAGGAAGATCCAGTCGGCACGTCAGCACGTCTCCAAGACACGATCAACGGACACACCTCTGCTAGCTCGGGTCGTGCACCGCGCACAATGTTGATATACACCATATTTGGCTCCGTCCAGAAGGGTCGCAGTCCCACCGCTTCCAGTGACTCCCACCACTTGTTAAAGTAGTCAAAGTGTTCACGACCTTCGCGGGCATGAATCTCGAGTTGGAGTTGGCCAACGGGGAAGACGCCCTCCCGATGCGCGTCGATGAATGCCGTAAGCGCGTCAAACTCGCCACCTTCAATGTCAATTTTAAGAATGTCAATGAACGTATGACCTAAGATGGCGGACGGGTGATTAATTAACTTCTCGAATTGACGGATGATTGGAACGAGAACACTGACCATTGAGCTTCATGAGCGAATCAAGTTTCCACACTTGGGATTATCGTTCTCCTCGTGATTGTCGTCCCACCAAGAGCCCAAGCTTCAAAGTGCGCGCGGTTCTTGAGTTCAGGGTCATCGTTGATCTCGGGCCCCACTGACAAAGGTGTAAAGTGAGGAACGGTCCCCTGAGAGACAAGGGACGGGACACGAACGCTGTTCACGCTATAGTCATATCCCCAGGCCTCGCAACCAGGGGCGCGTTTCAACAACGAAGATTCGAACGACGACTCTCCATTGATACCTTACCAAAGGACAGATGACACGAAAAGGGGGGTCAACATGCAGCCAACCGAATAAGGGCGGTGGAGGCATACCGAAAGAGTAGATGACGCATTTGTCTTGCTTAGCAATGCGATCCACGCCGCACGTCCATTTCCCGCCGTCACCCAGCGTGCCGACGCGCTCCACGCGATGCGGGCACTGGAATGCTGGGATGAAAAAGTCCCCTAAACGTGTTCGGGCACGAGAGACCGACGTGTGAGCGTGATGGCGTGCATCGAGACGCTGGTACTAGTACGCACATAGGGTGTACAGCTCGCTATGCGTGGGATACCTTTAACCAAGGATGGGAGGCGCAAGCGTCAAGTTCATTGTCAGACGGGTACAGCAACAAAGAGAAAGGGGGTAGAGGATGGGAGAAACGCATCGTGTGGTACTCACGGCTCGACGGCGACGTCTGTTGGACCCCACTTCCGAATGAGTTGTTGACGATCCTGGATGAGCCGTGTATAGCGTGCCTCCTCGTCGTTAAGCCAGGCGGTCAGGGAGCGCCCGTGGCCAAAGCCTTCACGGTAAAAGGAGGACTGGGAGAAGGGGCGAGTGAGGAGAAGGACAGTGACGATGAGGAAGGCGACGAGGGCAACATAGGATGGACGGGGCGGCATCGGTGAGACGCGTGAAGGGAGAGAAAGAGGAAGACTGACAGACCTGGGGACCCCTTCACTCCTTGACGGGTGGGCGTCTCTTTCGATTTCGAATGAATGGTCTTGCCCGCTGGCCCGCCCTGCGCTGGCGCCGAGAACTCTGTGTTCCGCAGGCGGTTGCAAGCTTCGGTTGTGACGTCACGTAAACCGGAGTTTGAAGCTCATCGCTGTGAGTGTGACGGTCGCTTGGACGTGAGTGAGCTCTCACTGTATGACCCACAAGCAACTAAATGTCATAAAAATGCAAAGAGTCGTGTCCATGTCCATGGCCAGTCCTCGTCCTACCATATTTTTACAGTGTACTCAGAGGCCTGAGTCTAGGGTATTGGGTACTATTAAATCGACATATATGAATCAGATATGATCCCGCAAAAACCCTATCATAGATCAGCGAAATCTCCCTCCGTTGGCTCGTAGATGATGGAGTGCTTCCCACGAATGTTGATATACGAGTACTGATGAAACAATCCACTCAGCGTCCGCGGATCAGTCAAAGTCCTCCACTTACCTCGGCGAGGTGGGGCTTGCCACTTGTCGCATAGTTCACGTACACCAAGTTGGGCTCCGTCCAGAACGGCCGCAGGCCCGCCGCCTCAAGTGCGGACCACCAACCATGGAAGAAGTCAAACTTGGCAAAGTCATCCCACGCGTGCAATTCCAGTTGAAGCTGGCCGATCGGTAGAACCGTCCGAGAGTGCGAGTCTTCTGGCTTGTTCGCTGCCAAGAACGTCGTCAGGGCGCTAAACTCGGAACCTTCAATGTCGATCTTTAGTACGTCGATGAAATCGTGGCCTGCGTGCATGTTCCCATAAGCCAAAAGAGACCCGACAGTCAGACGGAGAGGAGGCACCGTTCAGCTTCATGAGTGCATCAAGCGTGTAGTATTTCGGGTTGTCCTCAGGCCCATGAGAGTTCTTACCGCCCAGCGCAAATGGGCGGAAATGCGAGCGGGCCTTCAACGCGGATGATGTCTCGATCTCAGGCCCAAACTACAGTACAGACCCGCGCCCACACCGTCACGTCAGAGGTCAAGTCGGTGAGCCGCTTTTACGCCGAGACACTCACGCTATTCACTGAGAAGTCGTAGCCCCACACTTCACACCCGGGCGCGCGCTCCAATAGGGCGGCCTCAAATGATGATTCCCCATTGATGCCTGAAAAAACGTGTCGGGCCAAACCCCAAATGGGTATATGAAGCAGAAAGATCAGCAGTGGGTCCAGATAGAAGATGAGCGAACGAACCGAATGAGTAGACGACGCATTTCTCTTGCGTTGCAAGACGTTCCACGCCACAGACCCACTTACCACCGTCACCGAGAACGCCAATGCGCTCAACATGGTGCGGGCACTGGAAAGCCGGAATAAAAAAGTCCCCTTTGTTGGCACAACGCCGTCAGCGGGAGGAAGACTGTATGAGTTGAGGCTGTTCCATACAGAGTGTGTAACTTCCGGTAGTGGGGTACCTGGATGAAATTTGCTCCTGTTAGTCAACCGTCGTGATCGTGACAGCGCGCGGTCCAGGAACGGAAAACAACAATCACTTCGGCCTGTGCACACCCCCTTTTTTCACCCCTTACGAGAGGGGAGCAGATACAGTAGTAAAAAAAAAGTAGGAAGACTCACGCTTGGATATCACCGTTCTTCTCGATTAACCCCTGTCGCGCCCTAAGCGTCTCAGCATAGCGGACCTCCTCCGCGCGCAAACGCTCCGCGAGCGTGGGAACGTGGGCACTCTTTGCGCGCCAGCCGCCATTCACGTTCACGTAGGACCCGTTGAAGGAAGGGCCCCAGCAGAAGAGGAGGATGAGGCCAACGATGAGCGTCCCGACGAGGAGGGGGCGCGTCATACGTGGAGGCATGGACGACGCGAGCTGGACGAAGGGGCCGTTTCGGTGGTGCTCCTGCGAGGGCTTGTGCGCGTGCGCGTGTGCCTTTCGGTGTAGGGTAGCAATGATGGGCAATATGAAGATAATTAAGGATGAAATATGTTTTTTGAGGGAGGTATAGCTTAAGGGGCGGATTGGAGGGGAAGGATGTTGAACCCTTCTGATTGATGGAGGTGTAAGGGGAGTAGCTATGTCTAGCGGATATGAGGCAAGTTATATGTGGTCGGAATAGGTTTTTTTTTCGGGAGTAGCCAAGGGAAAACCGGGAGATTCTGGCTGACACGAGTCACCCCTGGCACCTGAGAAGACAGCCCTGAGTCTCACATTTATCGATATCCATCATTCCGAGATCCTGAGATCCTGAGGGTATGTACCGAAGCCACTCAGAGTGATGTAAGCAGCCTAAGCGATAAGTGCTTATCGAAATCATGTTGTATTATTCTAACTTATCCTGGCCCCCAGTTCTGCCCTGCCTCCTCAACCTCAACACAGTCACCTCGAAAAGGCGCATGTCGCTACAGTACTGGTAGTGAGACGTAACCGCGTAACCGACTGTGGCGTAGTGTCTGTTGGAGTTGAGGCCGCCAGCCAAGTCAACTGACAACGGACTCATATACTTATATTGAAACGCGTCCGACATTCGCTCCTTTCTTTACTATAAAGTCACTATACTTTCGTACACAGAACCCTCAGTCTTTCTCTCTTACGACTGAGGTTAGTATTCACTCGTTATGTCTTTCCTTACTTAGCTGATTAACGTACATCTTAACTATCTACAGTGTCCCTGATCAGCCTTTCATATGCAAACCCGGAGTTTTGACAATTAATTGTTCAAGAGAAGACAGAAATCCTGTCGTGAAATACCAAACCCAATTTGTAGCACAACCGTGTACGGCTGTTCCACCGATCGCCGATCAATCAATCAACGTACATCAACCGCGACCCGCCTGTATTGCCGTCGTGAGGCCGTGTGGCGATTCCGTGGACGTGCACAAAAATCCGATTACCAGTGACACTGGCATGTGTCCTCATTTCTGGCAGGGAAAGGCGACAGATATACGGAGAGCGATGACCACGAGTTTCGTGGGACAACCAAATATGCGAAGCTCTCGGGCTCAAGCAATATCAGCCAAGATATCAGCGATCAGCGGAAACAGAGTAATTGGGTGATGCCAAGACAGCTACCCCGATCAATGCGATACCACCTCGCTGACCAGACACAGGCCACCCGCAAGCATTAGTCGCTCTTATTTGACAGGCAGTACGCCTTGTTCCAGGTAGAACATATAGTGCGCATGGGGAATTCGGGAACACATGCCATTGTCTTAGAGGTGCACACCCATGCAGACGGTCTCTTGAAAGCAGGCATGACTTAGGGTACTATTGACGCTACACAAAAAATACACAAGAAAGTAGGACGCAGGCCATTAGAGACAGAGGGTGGCATCAATCGTCATCACTGAAAAAAAAAGGTTTCTCATCAGCACGGGGGCAAGCGCGAATAAATCCGGCTCTACTCATACCCTGCCCGAAGTAGATTCCATGTGCCAGATTGATTCCAGTCGATGCTGCAAAACCAGTTCAATGATGGCACAAGTTCGAACCCTGTGGCGCTTACGAATCGAGTGACTGCATGTCGGGTCTTCCTGGCCTTCACAACGACGGACCGTCGATGAATTTGCTACATGTGCGATACGGATGAGCCAAGCGGAGGCTTCGTTCACATAAGAGCTCACGTGGTTCCTGGAATTGCCAATATTCCCGTGCACTTGGAGAAGCGTGACGTGTGAAATCTTGCCGTACACAAGCTGCGACGTGGGACAAACGTACTGGTGGTGATACCCGAGAGATTCTGGAATCATGGTTGGAACACCATCTGTCAGATGGGGATTAGGTGACATGTCAGGGTGGTGTGTTAAGGATGGCACCCCAAGTATGAACGGCTTGACGGGCAATTAGTTCAACGTGACTGAAATGGGGCCTTGCATAATTGCATAAAGGTACTTGCCTCGGAAGATGTCATCACCCCAACAGTTGCCTCAACAAGATCCGCATATGCAGCGTCTCCAGTGCGTGGCTGGCCTGTTCGTATCATGCACAAACAAGTCCTCATTCTCGTGACATGGCTGTCGAGCCACGGAGACTACGCACCATATGTGAACAATCGAACTGTCGCTGACGGAATATTCGACATGATGGACAGGGAAGCTAAGGACGCAAGCGCGCCACCCAACGAGTGTCCTACGCGACCCATCAGACGAAGCTCGGGGCAGAAAGGCTGTGTTCGTACATACCTGTGACGGCGACTACATAGTCTGGAAACGCGAGCAGCTGACTGCGCACTATGCGGATCACGACGGCGCGCACAGAGTTGTATGAGACGAGGAAGCCGGTATGCACCGAGGCCGTATTGTTTTTGATACCGCGGGATACCAGCGGGGAAAGCACCAGATTGCCATCTGAGAGAGTACGCACACAATTTCACATGGGCGACCTGAGGACCCGCAGACACCGCAGACGAAATGACGCACCCGTGATCATATCCGCAAGCTCGTGGCTCCCCCGAAATGCAACGACGATCTCGTGGCGCGTATCATCGCGCGCAACGAACCCATGCGCGTGCGTGAACGCGTTCGAGAACTGTCAAAAGTGGGGTCATGGCGCGCCTCAGAAATGAAGTAATCCACCCCCCAAAAAACGCAAAGAAAGAAGGAGCGGAAAAGCGCCGAGGTGGCTAAGCTACGCGACGCTTACGGACTGCACGAGCGTGTTGCCCAGCGGGCGCGGGCAGAGGTACTGGTACGCGGCAGAGGCATACTTGGCGAAGCGTACGAGCTCGCCGTACGTGTGCGCTGAGACGCCCCCGTCGTCCGCGCCGTGCGACGGCGGGCGGGGCAAGGGAAGCTGTTGCGGGGGGTATGGAGTGGAGATTGAACAAGGAAGGCGGAGACGCCGAGAGGACCATAGTATTGCTGTCGCCATCAGTAGGACCAAGATGGGAGACGCATGGTGAGCAAGGGTACTGTACTACATGCAGCTCTGGGCTCTGGAGAAAGTAAGACGCCCTCCGGTGAAGATTACGTGAGCAGCGACTTTCAGCAGCGCCTGCGGCCGCTTGAACGGATACAGTTCCACATATGTGTCAATCGGAGATTGGGTGCCACTCACACCACCACACCACGATGAACAGTTAGCCTCTGGTTATCTCATTCCAGAATAAATGATCGTTATGCTGGCCACAAACCCAATCACGACAACAATGAATCTGCTGGCCCCACAACCAGGGTCACTCGTATTGTTAAATTTGCCCATGCAAGTACTCCTTCCTCCGGAATCGTACACCCTTCCATCGCTCTCCAGAAACCGCATGGAGGGCACTCAGCTGAGTCTCGCTTTTCTTGATGACGATGTAGCACAGGGCGTTTCTTCGCCCCCATTACGGAGCACTTGGATCGCGGTGCGAGCCAGTGGCACAAATGGTGGCTTATAGGTGGCGTTCAATTCATAATCTTCGATCTTCCCCACCTTGTGGTAGGGTATGTAAAGCAATGTTCAAACGTCAAAAAAACGTTCAAACGTTCAAAACGTTCAAACTTTGAAATGATCCTTCTCGACTCATACATTGCGCCGCCCGGATTCGCATGATGCCCATTTTGAACTTTTGAATTCAGAAAACGTCCGAGTACAAAATGGTTTACCCTGTCATGTTTTTGGACTTATTTGCCTTTAATGAGCCCCCCTACTGTCTCCGTCTTATGTCACGTAACAACCCCTGTGGCCCCATGGTGCCCGCAAGTGTGCACATGGTACAAAGCGGTCAGATTTTCCTTAGCTGAGTTGGTAATGGTCTCCCCGTCAGGCCAATGCCATTCTCATGGGCCCATCTCTTCGGGTATATTACTCTCATATCCCGTGTTCCTGATACATGGCCACCGCGGGACGGGCATTTTTGATGGATATGCCCCATTTTGGGTGACATATCCAGTTCCTGGCAAGGCTCGACCGCAAGATTGGAGTGTGTATTTGATCGACGTGTATTAGCGGAATTACGACATAGCACATGACCAGATGCCCTTGTTGTGTTAACAACTGAACTAATCGGCCCACCTCTGAGAAAAGGGCTTAAGCAAGAGCGAGCAAAGAAGTAGTGCGGGCAAGCAGGGATGCTGATACAGTACATGATTGAGGGTGAGTTGGCTACACGTAGATCCGCCCGCCCGTGTTTGTTATGTAATCATAATCTCACGCACTTGCAGTGAACGCTTCCATCACCCCCAACTCGCTGTATGTATGACAACGGTAAGCAATCCCGGTTCTTGAAACACACGAACACAAAGCACATCTGTGAGCTATGCAGACATAGCTCGGATTGGACCCCGAACAAATTTGGCTAAGTATATTCACTTCATACAAACTGGGTAATACTTCTCACAAATTGACCATTATCGATCATTCCTGACGTAGACGGCAGCAGGTAGGACTCACGGCCAATGGAGTCCTACGGAACATCACACCCCATAGCATAATACAACGCAACAAATCCGTGTCGGACACGAAACCGGTCAAGAACAGGCATGGAGATGGGGACACAGCCAGGTCACATCTGCACCTCACGGCGGCCCCATCCACCTTCCCACACATCAACCCTATCCAATTCTGTAGCTCTAACCCTCATTATCGAGAGTGCAATCTCTAAAGCCGACTCAAACGTCAGCGCATCCAAATCGATCGACTTCAAAAGCGAGTCTGGATTGTATACCAGGGTCTGGTGCTGCGCTGGAGTTTGACCATGGTCAAGGTGTTTCTTTTCCCAGTGCCATTTGAAGATGTCTTGACGCCTGCCCCTCCAGGGGCAACGGGGAAATGGGCAAAAGATCGAATATGGTAGATGTGACCGGAAGTGTCGAGTTCGGTCTTGTTTGCGACCGAACGTCGCGTTGCATTTGGATTTGGGGCACACAAGCAGCCGGGCAGGTGTCGGCGCATTGCGTTGAGGGACTTGAATCTGCGATGGCGCCGGCATAAAATTCTGCGAGGGTAAGTGAACCGGGCTGGGATCCCGCACTTGACCCATCTGTGTCGATGTTGGCATGAATTGTGGTGATAACAGATACTGAAATGATTCGACATACTTGTTGCCAAACACCGGATTCGAATGACGGTGATTGGTGAAGCGTGGGCACATTTAGTTGAGGAACTTGATCCTGAGATGGTGCCAACAAAATAAACTGCGGAGGGGCGTGAAGAGGGCTGGTACCTTGCGCCTGGACTGACTACGTTGAAGTTGACATAAGCCATGACGATTGACGAGAGATACTTCAACACGATTCAACGTACTTCTTGTCTGATACCGAATCCCTGCACTACTGGCTGGGGGCACATTGGTGCATTGGATCGACAGACTTGATCTTGGGATGGCACCGCCGCAAGACACTGTGAAGAGACATAAGCTACACTAGCCTCTTGCATCTGAATCATCTACGTCAGTGTCAGGATGAGTCGTGGTCATCGATAACTCGATCGAATTTAACCGCACCGGTGGCCATATGCTGAATATCCTCACAAGTGGCACGGGAGAGGGCATATCGCATGGAAAAGTACTAGTATGATTCTGGGGCGACATTGGCATATCAAGCCCCACATGTGGGTCATACGGGTTCGGGGCATTGAACTGAACGTGTTGTTGATCCTGGAATGGAGCCGGCCCAACAAACTGTAGGGAATCGTGAATCGTGCTAGTATCATGTTGCACATGAGCTATCTATGTCCACATTCGACAGGTGATTGCGACACATACTTTGACGAAAATCCATGTACTTCTTGCCAAGGGAGGCCAAACCTATCCATGATTGCAGCGAGGGGGGTTAAACGAGCTGGAGATTATCGATATTAGGCTGCCGGTATACAGTACGGCGTATGTCCTTGACAGACGGCACGTGACGACAGGTAAGTGGGAGCAGCAGTGGGCGCAAACTAAATAGCCATATTTTCTTCTTCCTTGTTAGATTGGGATGAACGTCTTCGAGTAGCATCACCTTATCCAAATGAAGGTGCAGCATGCCAGGGAATGCTACAGGATCAGAGCAGGTGCAACGGCGAAACAGGGACCGGCTCATGCTGTGAAACAGCTTTCATTGAGAGCCGGCCATCTCAGGTATGTGTAATAAACTCAGGACCAGCTGAAGAACTAGGAGTTAGTGAAAAGCTACATGGCTTTCTGGGGACTGTTCTGCATGAAGTTATGGCATATCACACACCACAGATCCTGTGCACGACAGCTAGACGGAATACTTCGAAGTCCTCACGATGTGTAAGCATAAAACTAACACCAGGAATATCCCAGTGCCCATTGATGCGTGGGTGCCAAAGGCCTATCTGTGGAGCCGACATTGAGCAAGAGCAAGAGCAAGAGCAAGACACAGAAACGTGAACGTGAAACGTGTCAGTCGGGGGATGAGTCACGCTTACCTAGCAGGTGCGTCAGCCATATTATCATATTGGAAAGCAAAAACTGCCAAAGGACTGGGTGCAGGTCGGTTATGAAAACCCGGCGGCATGTACTGCTATAGTGATGTGAGGACGAGGGAGGGCAGTAGGGGAGATTGGGGGGAGGGGATGAGCGTGGGATGGCGGCTGGATACTATAACGGGAGTGGAGGGACCGTGGGGAAAGGCCTTGACGAGGTGCGTGGATGGTGCGATAAGGGCCACACGACGAGCATAACAGACGGAGGGGGAAGTTGAAGTGGGGATATTAATGGTAAGGTGATGGTCATAGCCCGAGGTTGGGATTCACGGATTCACAACAACCGGCCACACATCGCCCCGGTTTGGTGACAACTGACATACTGACAGGTAACAGGTAACAAGGACATCACTTCGGTACGTTTCCACACGCTGTATTAGGTTTTACTATCTCTTGTATGCAGTCGGGTGGTGATCGTGAGCCATATGATGTACTTGTCCCCACCTAGGAATTAATGACCTACTACACGGTTATGTTGGCCCTCAAATGGCCTCAAACCCAGGCACGACGACAGTGGCTCGCCACATAACATTCCAAGATCCAAAGGCCCTTCAGATTGGCTGCGCTCATCGCTTATTATTAAAGAGTCCTTTCCCCCCTCTTAATCTAGCAATTTAAATACAACGTCATCTACTAGATACAACTGCGCACACCGTACGCATTGTCGATCGTCATGGTGATAATATCATCTACAGTCCACACGCGGGCAAAACAGGGAAGAAGTACAGACATAGAAAAAAGGGGACAGGATGCGTAATTGAGCAATTGCATGGAGGGCAGACAGCCGGGTTTAGAATGAGCCTATTGGGATATGCCCGTTACCCTACTTGGCTGGGCGCAATCCTGGCGAAGGTTCCGATAACCAACAAGAGTCCACGTGTGGACACTGTGGACTCTAATCAAGAAGACCGCCTCGAAGACAACCGCCCGGGCTACCAATTTTCGGTTACCAGGGTTCTGAACGTGGGCGAGGGTTAACAACCCATTTGGTAGCTAGTGCCAGTCGGCGTCCGACATGGTGGATTCCAAGTCAACGAAACCAGGTCAAGCGGGCCTGCATAAACTGTAATGTTTCGCTGCTCATTCCCTGCCAAGCCTAGCAAACAAAGAGGTGGGACCGTACCAGTGCCTGCAGTATGCTTGTCGAGGACTTTGATTTGCGAGGCAAACCAGGGGCCCGTCAGACCAAGGTCCCGGATCTGAGGTTTTGAGTGTGGGTGTGCCAGCGAGTTGCGCAGACACGGGCGCAGGGATTCCACCTATTTTGGATGAGCATTATCAGGCGCTCCCCTGGTCAGGTATCAGGCGCTCCGTTTGCCAGCTTTCGGATTACAGGGCTCACAAGCGGTCTCCGAGGGAGGGTACTACATCGATGGATGACAAAGCGGTAAGCATCGAAAAAGGTTGATGGACATTACAGTAAGGCGGAGACAAGAGACAGACAAGAAAGAACGTGTCGGTGTGCAAATTCCACTGGCAGTCCGGGGATCCGCATCCCCGGAACTCTGCCGTGCGCACCCTGGCCCAGTCCTTGCTTCTGCCCTTTCTCATAACCTTACTCGTGCCCACGCCGCCAGCGCCAGTACCTGGCTTCTTTGCCAAGGCATGAGCAATAGCAAACACTCAGCATACGTCCCAGCGCCTGGCCTACACCACGTGCATGCGTGCGTACCATCACCGTCTCCGGTAAAGCATGTGTTTCATTGTTTTATGGTCACGAGCGTGTCACCTGTACGCCTCCACATTACTCCTTCATCCCCATGAGGATCGCCTGGAACCTGGAAGTCGGTGTACGGCGTCTCCCCGACTTTGCCATTTGTCGTCTTGACCACACCACTCGTGTGAAGAGTCGTGGAAAATATAGCCGTGCCTGCATCCCCGTGCGACGCTGGCTGAGACGAGTGAGGGGAAGGTCGCCTGTACGAGTGCGCGCAGCCTTGGTAAAGCACGTTATGCTGGGGCTCCTCACGCTCGGACTATTTTTATGCGTCTGCATCGGCATTTACGTAAGAGGAAGGCATGTCTGCAGCGTGTTTGTGTTTGCAGCGCTGCGGAGCGCCAGCTGGAACCACATGGACATCCTCTTGCTCACACGCTCGACCCAACTGCTGTTCTGATACGGGCTGCACCTTGCACGACGAGCCCACACACAGTGGCCACCAATCGTGTGCCAAACGCTCTGACCTTTTCAAACACGGCTTTAGGTTTGCCTCCAATCGTGCGCCCAACACGACAGAGTCGAGTACACCCTCGTCCTTGCAACGTGTCATCCCAAACCAGTCGTGCGGGAGGTCCCTCTGTCTTCTCAGGACATGTCCCCATGTCCCTATGCTTTTTCGCGATCTTGGTTGCTAGTCTGTATCATTACGAGGCCATGATTTCGTCATCGGTGAGTAATGGATTTTTATTGCCCGTATCTATCCGTCTACACGTTGACCGTGTTCCCTGACCGCCGCGACCGCCGCGACCCTTGGCGCTGTTCGGCTGACCTAGAGAAGCACACGGCCTGTCCATGACCCGAACCACTCGACGCGCCACCCGCAATTCAGTCCAAGTTCTGCGGGGTTGATCTTTGGCGCGATCAGGTGGATTTGGGCTTCAGTCGCGCGGCCATGGGGTTTCCTGCGGCCTTTGGGAGTGCAATCGTTCCCAGAAGCATTCCGGGTGTGGTAATCTCTCTGCTCTTCCTTTTTGCCCGAAGAAGTCTTCGCAAGGCCGGTGCGCTTAGGGCCTTAGGCTAGTCTCGCGTCGTCTCCCTTTGCACCTCGCTTGGGTCTCTCTTGGAAACATGTCGACCACAATCGAGCGGGTGCCAGGGGAAGATCCGAAAGACGAGGTCAGTCCACTGAGAATGTGATGTACTTCGCTAATGTGCTCATTGTCTGAGCTAGAGTAAGTATGACGACGAAGGATGTGACTTTTGCATGGTGTTCACTGCTAGATGCGCGCGCATGTCACGCTCCGATCCATAAAATTTTCGACACCTTCGATCTCCGTAGTGGGGACTCGAACCGATACTACAGCAGGGTTACCATGCCCAAGATCGTCGAAATCGAAGAAGGATTGCTTAGGTTAGGGTAAGTAGCATAGAAACTATCATGTTTCATATCTCCATATCGTATGCACCCCTAGTACTGTCTGTCGGTTCACTACCTATCTATACAGATCATTTGCACTCGTACATGACGATGTCTTCAATGCAATCGACGATGTCTTAGACGTTGTTGACGTCGTCCTCGGTGTTGTCGTCGTAGTCTTCGATGTTGTCGTCTTCGGTGTCATTGTTGATGTTGTCTTCGGTGTTGTTGTTGATGTTGTTTTTGGTGTTGTTGTTGACGCTGTCTTTGGTGCTGTTGTTGACGTTGTTCGTTGTTGACATTGTCTTCGGTGTTGTCGTTGTCGTGGTCTTATGTGTTGTCGTTGTCGTTGATGTTGGTTTCGACTGGGCCGTTGATGTTGGTTTTGGCCACACTGCCGTTGGTGGCATCGTGAAGGGCGGTGTCGAGATCGGAGTTTTTAACAACCTGAAATGACTGAAAGCATGTTCAGCAATTGGTCAGTGATATTAACAGATAGATAACCGCAGAGGGGAAACGGGATGAGGGTCGGGACGGTGTAATTAATGCTCGCTACAGGTTGAGTGGTAAAATGTACCCGTGAAACGTGTTCCACAAGAGAGTAGGAGTAGGTTTAGTGGTACCGAGGAAAGTCGACGATGAGCAGGTGAAGTACCTGGCTGAGACCGAGGGGACGGTACAGCTGCCAACACGAGGATGGAATGGGTTACGGCTGGTGTAAGAACAGCCGCCTTAGGCGCAGGTTGTCCGACTGAAAGCGAGAGGACGAAGACGGAGGGAGCTAGGAATTGTGGACAAGAAAAGTAGTAAGCAAAAGGATAGTTGGCACGACAGAGATGTCATTGTAGTGCGGCCAAGGGCGCAGTTGGGTAGGGAAGTCGAGGGGAGGCCAAACATCCAAAGAACTTGAAGGTTGTGTTAAGTCGTGCTTTGTGTGCCACCATCAAGAGTTGGCTATTCGTACCGCATAGAGGTGCTGACGGGCCTCGGCGCAGAGGAGTTCCGTACTCGCGAAACCTCGAATCATGTTCCAGAACCAGCTGGACGAGTGAGCACTGAGAAATGGGACTGTGCAGGAGAAGCTTTCGCTGCTGCCACCACCGTGCGAGTCACATAGCCACCGTCCGGTATGACGTACGATCTTACGACCAAGTTGCGCCGCGCGCCCTCTTCGTAGCAGAAAAAAACAACAGTATAATCGCAAGAGACGAGTCGGATTTGGATGATTGATGCGGTGGGCTCCAAGCGCAAGGAACTGCACAACGAGCCTAAGTACAGCGTGCGGAGAAATGGTGAGAATCCTACGGAGGAGGGCAACCCCCCGCAGGGTTGAGGCCGTTGAGGCCTACTGTAGTTGAGGCCGCATGTACTGCCCACAACTGCTCGCGGCCAAGGCCGAGCAACAAGCGCAGTGGTCGCTCACCCCAAGCGCCGAGTCCATGTGAACCGAGTGCTGTGTCCACACTGGCACGTTGCCAAGCCCCTTCTTTCCAATGTGATCTTCCATTCATCCGGTTTCTTGTTGATTGTTGTGGGCGTTAGGCGGGGCATATCGGCATATCGGAGAACCCCGGGGACTTCCGGATAGGTGTGGGTCTGCGGACACGGTCCTTCCCTTCGTACCTACATACTCTGAACTATTCTGAACTATTCTCTTTTCTCTACT
Organism: Russula brevipes; assembly: GCA_022496215.1. Taxonomy (NCBI): domain Eukaryota; kingdom Fungi; phylum Basidiomycota; class Agaricomycetes; order Russulales; family Russulaceae; genus Russula; species Russula brevipes. The sequence goes on along the minus strand of WTXF01000036.1, from coordinate 41,845 downwards.
GAATTTCTAAAAGGTTTCTTGCATTCCCCGCTGGCATAGATTTTACGAGAACCATAGTTTGATTACAATTCTCGATGCGGGGCACATATCCGCCGGGAGCTAAGTTATCACGCACCGGAACTCCAAAGTAAAAGGGGCCATATATTCGCTCATACAACAGTAGCGTCACTATATACCACCAACATACAATCCCCGGGTTCTACATGACATCGCACATCATAATACAGTACGAGTAAAGGAACAACTTCTCCGTCCGAGATACGATACCATTTGTGTACGAAAAGCGATGCCGGCGTCTCACTGGCCAGACTTCGCACGGCGGCCCCATCCACCTTCCCACACACCTATCTTGTTCAATTCCCTGGCCCGGATCCTGACGATTGAGAGTGAAATCTCTAAAGCCGACTCAACTGTCAACGCATTCCAGTCGACCAACTTCACCAGCGGGCCCGGGTTATATATTACGTTTTGGGGCCGCACAGGAGCTTGTCCATATGTCTCGTGGTTCCTCTTCCAATGCGCTTTGAAAGCATCTTGACGATTGCCCCTCCAGGGGCAACGAAGGAAGGGACAAAACAGAGAATGAGCAAAGTGCGACTGGATATGTCGTTCTCGCTCTTGCCTGCGATGGAATTGCACTCTATTACATTCAGGGCATGGAGACATAGGCGCGTCGAGTTGACCGAGTTGATCCTGAGGCGACGCTGGCATGACAAACTGGTAGGGGAAGTGAATACCGCTGGAATCTTGCACTTGCACTGTCTACGTTGACACAGCCATAAGTCACGGTGATAAATACTTCGATAAGACCCAACGTACTTGTTGCCCGATACTAGATTCATACGTCGTTGGCTGGTGGAAAGTGGGTGCATTGAGGTGAGGAACTCCATCCTGGGAGAGTACCGGCATGGTCAAGTGCGGAGGGACGTGAGATGGGTTCGGATCTTGCACATGAATCGTCTATGTTGAGGTCGACGTGAGTCATGACGAGGGACACATCAAGAAAGTTCCACATACATGCTCTTCAATGCCAAGTTCCTGCACTGGTGGCTGAAGGTGCATGGGCCCATTGAGTTGACAGACTTGGTCCTGCGACAACACCGGCACAGGAGCTGTGATGATAGATGAGCCCCGTGGGCACCTTGCATTTGAACCATCTACGTCGATATTGGCATAAGTCATGATAATACGTGCATCGATACTGTTAAACCATACTTGAGGCCATGTACTGAGACCCAGTACGTGTGGCTGTACGGGAGTGGACACATTGGGTTGAAAATGATAACTCTGGGACAGCGCCGGCGTAACAAACAGTGAAGGGACATGGACTGGGTTTGCATCTTGCATTTGAATGGCCTACATTCATGTCAGTATACGTCAAGGCGATAGTTTGGTAGAACCCGAACGGACTTGTTGCAAGTTGCCGAATTCCAACACCGATGCTCCATTGGTGGGCGCGTTGAGTTGAAAGAGTCGTCCTGGGACGGAGCTGACACGAAAAGAGGTGTGGGGACGTAGACCCAGCTGCTATCGCCTTGCGCGTTGGCTATCTACGTCCACATACAGTCACATAGGTAATTGTCATATGTACTTTGATGGAATTCCACATACTTCTTGCCAAGGAGATTGGAATGGGCTTGATTGTCCATAATACGGGGCGGGCGATTTTTGAACTGGAGATTATCGATATTAGGCTGCCAGTATCGTGCGCTTTTCCGGGGGATGTGAGGCCACGTGACTATGGCGGTGGGCGACAGCGGTGGGCGCAATTACGGGCGTCATGTTTCTTCATGCTCGCCAGACTGGGATGCACACCCCTCGAGGAATTATCCAGGTGAGGATACAATGCGATGAAAGACGCTACAGGGATCAAAGGAGCCGCAAGGGCACAATGGTGCAAGGGAACAACTGAGCCCGGGGCCCACGCTGCGAAACGGAATTTGATGGGAGCGGGACATTCCAAGCATGAACTTGGGTTGTAGGTTCAGGACCTGCTGAAAGGTGTGAGTTGCCGAAAAACCACATAGCTTTCTGGGGGCTAGGGGACACTCTACCTGGGGCTATGACATGCCAGACCCCGCAGCCTCTGGCTAACCTATCATGGACTTCAACAGATTGGTGAGCACGCCGCCATTGCTAGCATCCTCAGCCTAACCTGCTAGAGCCCGTTGATAGGGCCGAGTGCTCAACAACCGATCCATAAAGCTTGACGTTGGCCAAGAATAAAGGACTTGACGATGAGTCACATTGATCGGGGAATTGCCCAATTATTGTATTGGGGCAAGCGGACCTACCGAAAGATCAGGTGCTTTAGTCATAGAACGAAAACAGCAGGAGAAGGCGCAAGGGCGCAAGGAACAACTGAACCGGACCCCATGCCACGAAACGAAATTTGATGGGAGTGGGCCGTTCCAAGCATGAAGGTTGCGTTGTACGCTCAGAACATGACGGTTGACGTAAAGCCACGTAGCGTTCTGGGGCTAGGAGACATGCTATGACATGCCAGACCCCGCAGCATCCGTGCATGGCGGCTACCCTTCCAGGAATTTGACAGATTGGTGAGCATGCAGCCGATGCTAGCATCAGCCAATCTCGCTAGAGCCCAACACCGGGTCCATAAAGCTTGACATTGTCCAAGAACAAAGGACCTGGCGAGGGATTACACTGCTCAGTGAATCGATGTCACCCATTATCATGTTGGGACAAGCGGACCTACCGAAGGACCGGGTGCGTTGGTCATAGAATGAAAACAGATGGATTTATTGTGATGACATTGCAGGAAGGAAGGGATGATCGGGGAGATGGGGGCGGTTGAGGGGGATGCGATGGAAGTAGGATGCATGTGGTATGGACGGGGGGTGAGGGAGGGGGGAAGGGATGGGAGGGAAGGCAGGGGACGAGAATAGGACAAGAGGAGGAAGGATGGACGGGAGGAGAGAAGGAAGGTGGGGGGACGAGGGGAATGCTACGAAATGCTGGGAGGATCTTGGAATGGGAATTGTTGGCTGGGAATGCTGTGCTCCAAATGTTGCAGAAGCCGATCGAGATTTGTGTTGACCGCTCGGCCCTGGCCATTTTGCCTTTTGACGCCCCTTCGCAAGTCGCAAGATCTCACGGTTCAATTTCAAAGTCCGCATGTCTAGGGAACGAGATACACAATGGCTAGGCTAGGCCCAAGGAACTTCGATGGGAAAGCTCCTCAGCTTGCGATCGCTTACAGTAATTATACGCTGTATGTGTAAGTAATTAAGATGCATACATCGTACAAATCGTCTATGTCCTGAAGTGCTGGTGATGAGAAAGTGTGCCCTCGGAAGAAAGGAAAGAACCGTGCCTGATGCTGGACAAGTTTACGTTAGCTTTCGGACTCCGCTGACATAGGTCGCCGAGGGTACAGTACTGCGGACATCCACTCCGGACCCATACGAGATAGGCCGATTCTGGCATTAGGATTCACAGGAGTCTTGTGGCACCTCTAGGGTTGTATCCCTGAGATTGGTGTCTCCGTGGTGCACCTCTTCGTTGGGTATGTTCGTGTTACTCGAGTCTCGTTATTTTGGACGTTTCTCATGGAATTGGGGTCAGGCGTTGTCGTTGTTCATGGATTCCCTGGTACACAATAGCATATGTGAGGGAGGCCAACCTTACTCCTTGCAGGTCGAGTCGAGGGAGTAGCCATAGTCAGCTCCCTCGTTTGCCAATCTGTCCTTTCTTTGTTCCTTCAGTTACCGTTCCATCACGGGCTCTCAATACATTTGAAGTCGGCGCTAGGGATTCGGCTCTTGAGGAAGGCTGCTTTCTTGAAGAAGTCTGCATGTTTTATAGCCATTTGCCCCCTGAGAGCTGAGTGGAGGGACATTTCGAATGCATAAGCTGATTACTGTACTGGCCGCCCTCTCCCGCTTCAGCCTTCCGCACGCTCAGATCGCCATACGCCCGGTACTCTATGTCCGTGGGCGCTGGCCGGAGTGCCACTCGATTGGTCATGGGGTATTTATCCAGACGCCACCGCGCCTCGTGTATAACAATTCTTCCTGGCAGCTTCTAAATTCGGAACAGACGACGCCCATCAGCCAAACGGGTCAAGACTCGACAGCCGGGTCATCTTGTCTTCACACAGACCCCTGCCATATGGATATTGCGAAATTTCTCTCTTGTTGCGTTGGGCTGCGATGGCGCAGCGCCGTAGCCTTGTTGCTTCGAGTTCGTGGTCCACTGGCAGGTACAGATGACGGTCCATTGTTCTATTTCAGCGCCTCTGAATTGATTATTGTGATAATTCCTGGAAGCGCCCGGGCGCTGGTACTCAAAAATCCTCGAATTGGTAGGTTCTGTGCGGCCACGCAGGCGCAATGTTATGCCGGTTATGAACGCTTTTCTTTCCTACACTTCCTTCCCGGATGACTCAACGGGGGTGCCGGCTCGTATATAATCTCGAGTGCGACGCCACTGATACGACCTTATCGACGGACATAATGCCAAACCGACATGCGTTCCCGTTCGCGTAGCGCGTCCTTCCAGATGGATCTCTCGACCTGATGGGATTCCTTATATCCCACTGCAAGTTGGGCAGGGCGACCTCTGGACCCTCCTTCTCAAAATGAGTTTGCACGACACGTCCCGAGCAACCTCAGGTAGTGCAGCCGATTGAGTGCCGCGAGTTGAAAGTTGGTATGGGCCATGACGCGCATGACGCGTCTCTGTCCTCACAACATCCCAATCCCTCATTGCCCCCCTCGTGCATACCCGCAGACTGCAGCCCCATTTGAGTTTCCTCGCGTTCCACCATTTGCCCACGCAAATGGGCTCCCTCACATGGGCTCGTGAGTACCCCCCCCACACACACACACCCTGCCACCTACGCCACTCCAAGTTCCGATAACGGTAGAAATGGTTCAACGGACTCCGGTCACTCCGACCAATAACCCTCGTATGATGGGCCTGAGTTTGAAGAAGATGGTCAGGACGAAGGTGCGTCTGCTCTGTTTCTCCCCGCAGGACACCCTCCGATATAGATACATGGCGGGACAGTCACAGTACTTTGGGTGGGGGAGTTCGGGCTCCTGGCTTTTCGTATGGATGTGCCCACCCTTTGCAAACTACAGGAAACGAGGCAAGGCATGATTCGTATGGCGACACTCGCGATCAAGACTACGGGGCATCGCGTGACAAAGGGCCGCCAGACATACCCATTTCGGGGAACACTGCTCGCTTTTTATGGCTATAGACTCTGATGAGATCACCTAATGGCATCCGTCTTAGGCCGCCCCAACGAGGGCAGAATACGACACAACCGCGCACAACACATTGTGGTATCTGTCCAGCCTCTATTTCTGTTGAGGTAGATGGTTTGTATATCAAGAAGGCCATTCGTGACAGGACGACACCAGAATGTCAACGCTGCCGCCGGTAGGCATGTCGTACTAGTATTGGCAATGTGTTCTGCGGCGGCGGCGTGTGTAGAAACCTTTGAAATGGTTCAATCATTTCGCGTGCTAGTGTATCCCACTCGTCACAATTTCTGTCTCACTGGCCATTCGTGTACTATGTCATTCCCGGAAAATCCGGGAAAAGTACCCAGCTGGTCTGCGGAACCTACGTCCTCCTCCTTGTACATCGTGTGAACATATTTCGAATTCATTCTCTATTGAAGTCATTATTAAAGTCATTCCCCGCTGGCGTACATGTCACGATAACATGATAATGATTACAACTCTCGGTCTCAGGCCATACAACTCATATTCGAGAGCTAAGTGCTAAGTTATCATCGGTCATCACGCACCGCAGAACTTCGGACTCCAAAGCAAAACGAGCCATATATTTACCATACAACAACGGCGTCACTACATACTACCAAAAACATACAGACGTTACAAGCCAGATCATTACTCGTGACTTTGAACCTGAGGGTTGCAGCGGGCAGTAATGGCAGGCCCAGGTTCTACGCGACACCACCGTAACGTACAGTAGCACGAGTAAAGTGACAACATCTCCGTCCGGGACACAATACCATGAGTACTGTGACTGACCCCCCGTTCGGACAGGACCCCCCGTTCGGACACCCCACATTTACTCACTCAGTATTTACTCAATCGCTATGAAACTTGATACATGCCATCTTGTATATTGTATAAACATACTCCAATCCTTTTTTTGATATAAAATGCACTGAGTGTGTGGCCATTGTGTGACTGTCCGAACGAGGGGTCCGTCCGAACGGGGGTCAGCCACAGTACGAAAAGCGATCCTGCGTCTCACTGGCCAAACTTCGCACGGCGGCCCCATCCACCTTCCCACACACCTATCTTGTTCAATTCCTTGGCTCTGATCCTGACGATTGAGAGTGAAATCTCTAAAGCCGACTCAACTGTCAACGCATTCCAGTCGACCAACTTCACCAGCGGGCCCGGGTAATATATTACGTTTTGGGGCCGCACAGGAGCTTGTCCATATTTCTCGTGGTTCCTCTTCCAATGCGCTTTGAAGACATCTTGACGATTGCCCCTCCAGGGGCAACGAAGGAAGGGACAAAACAGAGAATGAGCAAAGTGCGACTGGATATGTCGTTCTCGCTCTTGTCTGCGATGGAATTGCACTCTATTACATTCAGGGCATGGAGACATAGGCGTGTCGAGTTGACCGAGTTGATTCTGAGGAGACGCTGGCATGACAAACTGGAAGGGGAAGTGAACACCGCTGGAATCTTGCACTTGCACTGTCTTCGTTGACGCAGCCATAAGTCACGGTGATAAATACTTCGATAAGCCCAACGTACTTGTTGCCCGATACTGGATTCATACGCCGTTGGCTGGTGGAAAGTGGGTGCATTGAGGTGAGGAACTCGATCCTGGGAGAGTACCGGCATGGTCAAGTGCGGAGGGATGTGAGATGGGTTCGGATCTTGCACATGAATCGTCTATGTTGAGGTCGACGTGGTCATGACGAGGGACACTCCAAGAAAGTTCCACATACATGCTCTTCAATGCCAAGTTCCTGCACTGGTGGCTGAAGGTCCATGGGCCCATTGAGTTGACAGACTTGGTACTGCGACGACACCGGCACAGGAGCTGTGAAGATAGATGAGCCCCGTGGGCACCTTGCATTTGAACCATCTACGTCGATATTGGCATAAGTCATGGTAATAGGTGCTTCGATACTGTTAAACCATACTTGAGGCCATGTACTGAGTCCCAGTACGTGTGGCTGTACGGGAGTGGACACATTGGGTTGAAAATGATAACTCTGGGACAGCGGTGGCGTAACAAACAGTGAAGGGACATGGACAGGGTTGGCATCTTGCATGTGAATGGCCTACATTCATGTCAGCATACGTCAAGGCGATCAATGTTTGGTGGAACCCGACGCACTTGTTGCAACATGCCGAATCCCATCACCGATGCTCCATTGAGGGTGGGCGCGTTAAGTTGAAAGAGTCGATCCTGGAACGGAGCCGGCACGAAAAGAGGTGTGGGGACGTGGACCCAGCTGTTATCGCTTTGCGCGTTGGACTATCTGCGTCCAGATTCACATAGGTAATCGTCATATGTACTTTGATGGAATTCCACGTACTTCTTGCCAGGAAGATTCCTGGAATGGGCTTTGGCTGTCCATAATGCAGGGCAGGTGATTTACGAGCTGGAGAATATCGATATTAGGCAGCCAGTATCGTGCGCTTGTCCGGGGGATGTCGAACCACGTGACGGATGCCGGCGAGCGACCGGTGGGCGCAATTACATGGCCACCTTTCTTCATGTCCGCCAGACTGGGACGAACATTGCTCGAGGAAGTATCCAGGTGAGGATACAATGCGACACAAGACGCTACAGGGATCAAAGGAGGCGTAAGGGCGCAAGGGCGCAAGGGCGCAAGGGAACAACTGAGCCGGGCCCCATGTTGCGAAACGAAATTTGATGGGAGCGGGCCATTCCAAGCATGGACATTGCGTTGTACGTTTGGAACCTGCTGAAAGATGTGAGTTGACGAAAAGCCACGTAGCTTTCTGGGGGCTAGGGGACATTCTACCTGGGGCTATGACATGCCAGACCCCGCAGCCTTCGTGCATGACGGCTATCCTACCATGGGCTTCAACAGATTGGTGAGCATGTAGCCGATGCTAGCATCATCAGCCAACCCCGCTAGAGCCCGTTGATAGGATCGAGTGCTCAACACCCGATCCATAAAGCTTGACGTTGGCCAAGAATAAAGCACCTGGCGATGAGTCACACTGATCAGCGAACCGACGTCAACCCTGTTATTGTATTGGGGCAAGCGGACCTACCGAAGGATCAGGTGCGTTGGCCATGGAACGAAACAGCTGGAGGAGGCACAAGGGTGCAAGGGAACAACTGAGCCGGCTCCATGCTACGAAACGAGATTTTATGGGAGTCGGCCATTCCAAGCATGAAGATTGCGTTGTACGTTCAGAACCTGCTGAAAGATGTGAGTTGACAAAAAGCCACGTAGCTTTCTGGGGGCTGGGGGACATTCTACCTTGGACTATTGACATGAAACACCCCGCAGTCTTGCATGGCGCAACAGATTGGTGAGCATGCAGCCGATGCTAGATTAACCAACCTCGCTAGAGCCCATTAATAGGGTCGAATGCCCAACACCCAATCAATAAAGCTTGAAGTTGGCCAAGAATGAAGGAACCTAGCGATGAGTTACACTGATGAGTGAATCGATGTCGGACCTATTATTATATTGGGACAAGGGGACCTACCGAAGGATCAGGTGCGTTGGTCATAGAACAAAAACAGCTGGATTTATTGATAATATGAGAGGAAGAAGGTGATAAGGGAGACGAGGGGGGCAGCGGTTGAGGAGATGAGATGGATGAATTATGTGGCATGGACGGAGGGATGAAGTGAGAAGGAGGGGAAGCGGGAGATGATAGCGGATGAAAGGTAGGGGGAAACGGATGAGAGGGGCGAAGGGATGAGAGGGAAGGCAGGGGACGGACGAGAATAAGGCGAGCGAGAGGAATGAGGTAATGAGACCTGAGGCCTGAGGCCTGATGCCTGATGGCCTGATGGTCTGATGCAGGCCTGATGCATGATGAGGCCTATGAGGAGGGAAAGTGGTGAAATTGGAAATTTGCTTGGGAAAGGATACTGGAGTTGGCTGTTGTCCGTTGCGCCATCATAGCGGTTTCATGCATTAATTTCATGAGTCACTCATAGGTCGTGCGCCATCGTTTGGGGTTTGGGTTTGAAATTTGAAACGTGAAACGGACCAACTACGCTAATCGGGTCGGGAATGAACCTGAGCTACCTTATAAGGTAGCTCAGGTTCATTCCCGACCCGATCACGTGTACCATGACTGCACGCATAACTTGGTGCTTGTAAGTTATCTTTAACTAGCTTTGTATAAGTTTTGTCGTGTTTGATCGTAGTGGCGTAGTGGCGGTGATTTTATCTGTGGTGAGTCTCCTTTTTTTTTTTTTTTTGAAAACGCTCGAACCCTTTTATTTATCCCGCTTTGTACAGTAGCTAGCTAGTGTAACTACGGGGGAGTTCAGTTGCTGGTAGCAGGTGATAGCATCAGCTCTAGTCAGCATGTTGTAGCCAGACCACGCAGGGTCTGGAGGGAGGAAAAAATGCATTTATGCACGCCCCATGGGTGGGGGGCAGTGTGGGGCTCAGAACATCTGGGATGGTCTACTACCCACTAAAACCTCACATAGAGGAATCCAGTTCGATGGTATTTCGAGTGGTTCCCGGGTGTCTTTGATTAGCCTGTGTATGCGTTGTATCATGTTCATGCTTAGGTTGTCGGTGTCGGGTCAGGCCGGTCAGGGCCCGCGGCCGCGGGTTGTCAACGGTGGTTCATGACTTGGCTGTACCTTGCTTGTGTTTGGGGGGGCGTGGCGTGTCTTGGGGGGTGTATCCTTAGCGCGGTTCAAGGGTTGTCGTTGGTGATGGTGTTACCGTCTGGAGGGGCATTGTATCTCCTTGAGGGTGTTGCCTGGAGTCCTTACAAGCATTGACAATTTCTTGGATGTTCCCTGGGTTGGGTCGCGAGCATTTACTTGGGGTGGGCTCACCATCCTTGTCTATTGCATGGGTCTGTCTACTGTTATTATGGGCTCGCTGATCTCTGGTCATTTGGTGTGGTTTCGTTTGTTATGTTTTAGGGTGTATGTTGGGGGGCGTGGGTGTGTAGTGTGTTTTTTCCTTGCCACGGATGCGTGGGAAACCCGCTCCAGGGTGATGGTAGCGGTTCAAGGAGCCCGTCATATCTGTGGTGAGTCTCCAGTGTCAGATGTAGACCGGGGCATCACGTGCCAAAACCATGACAAAAGCGTTACTTTGCAGTATTTCAGTATCAGAAGCTTTTGTAGTTCTACTATTTGAACAATATCACTCAGTTATGACCTGTGCATTGCCTTTCCCGAGACAGAAAATAAGCCCAATTGTTTGATTTCGACTGGCACGAGTCTCCACTGGCAATAGACATTTCAGGGTGAGATTGACGAAACGGGACAGCTCATCGGCTAAGTCCGAGAGCCTTGATAGACGCTCGCATTTGATATCTTTGATTTTCACCGTCACGACCTTCTCCCCTGGGTATTCCATCTTACTGCGAAAGTTATATTCCAACATCTTCATAGAGCACTAGGAAAATTTTATCCTGTATCGAACAGCTTAGCAGCAATAGACTGTTGTATCGCCTTTTAGGCCTGCTTGACATACCATTTTCTTGAAGTCCACGAACATGAGGAAAGTTTACGAACGCCACTCGTTGCCACGTGTAATACATCAGGAATTCCCTTGACACCTTCGGTTGTGAAAATAATTCAATCCCATAATCCCATACAGGGGGCCACGCCCAACTGCTAATGATAACAAGTTGCGTCCACGAGGTAAGCTAACCATTTCCTCACCGGCAGAGTCGCATGTCCCCGTTCTATAGCACGACTTCCCCGCGCCGCCTTACGATGTGCGCACTGTACGCAATATTTTCATTACCAAGTACTTTAGAACATCAACGTACCTTAGCCACTTATATACGTAGCGCGTAAATCGTAATTATAACCAAAAAATAACTCTCAGGACCCCAGAATCGAATGAGAGAAGCCTCGCGAAGCTGAGAGCTGAGCTGAGAGCTATCGCACGGTCGCTTGGAATATCATGTCGGCCAGCGGCCAGCAGAAGTCCTTGGGTCTTTGAGAGCGAACAGGTGTTAGGCGGTTAGGCGAAAGAGGCCATGCTGCTACCAGAGGATTGGCGAGTTGGGTTTTCGTCAACTACTTAGTAAACTTAATATTATGGAAGCGGAAGAACATAATCATTATATTCAGCTCACCCTCACAGGCCTCACCAGCTCACCCACTCACCCTCGTGCTCCGGCCTCATCCTTCCTCCCGTCCCCTTTCTCCCGTCCCCTCCTTCTCTCTCATTGATTTAATCCATCCCCCATCCCATCCTGTCTCTCTGTCCATACCACATCCATACCAAGTCCATCCCGTCCCCTCACTTCTCTCTCCCTCTCCCATATCACCTCCACCCTCCGGGACATATTATCGCGATGGATCCAGCTGTTTTGTTCTACGACCAACGCACCTGATCTTTCGGTAGGTCACTTACCCCAATACAATAACAAGGCTGACACCGGCTCACTGATTAGGGTGACTCACCGCTAGGCCCTCCTTTATTCTTGGCTAACTTCCAGGTTTATGTATCGGGTGTTGGGCACTGGTCCTGTCAACGGGCACTGGCGGGATGGCTGCTAGCATCTGCTGCATGCTTGCCAATGCGTTGAATTTCATGGTAAGTTAAGCGCCCAAGTGCACGGAGGTTACGGGGTGTGGCACATCCTGGCCTCAGGTGGAATGTCCCCTGGCCTCCAGAAAGCTACGCGAGTGGGTTTTCGTCAACTCACATAGTCTACTAGGTTCTGAACGTACAACGCAGGATTCGTGCTTGGAATGGCCCGCTCCCACCAAACATTGTTTCCAGCATGGGGCCCGGGCTCAGCTGTTCCCTTGCGCCTCCTTTGATCCCTGTACCATCTGTCGTCACATCGTATCCTCACCTGGATGATTCTTCGAGGAATGTTCATCCCAGTCTGGCGCGCATGAAGAAACGTGGCCGTGTAATTGCGTTGCGCCCACCATTGTCGCTCGCCGCCGTCGGTCACGTGGTCCCACGTTCTTGAAGGCGCACGATACTGGCGGCCTAATATCGATATCCTCCAGCTCGTAAATCGCCTGCCCTGCATTATGGACGGTCAAAGCTCATTCCAGGAATCTTCTGGCAAGCAGTACGTGGAATTCCATCAAAGTATACATGGCGATTGCCTATGTGAATCTGGACGTAGATATTGAACGCGCAAGGCGATAACAACTGGGTTCACCCCCCCACACTTTTTTCTGTACCGGCCCCATCGCAGGATCGACCGTCAGTTTTGGAATTTGGCAGCTTGCAACAAGTGCGTCGGGTTCTACCAAACATTTATTGCCCTGCCGTATACTGACATGGACGTAGGCATTCCAATGCAAGATGCCCACGGGGCTCATGTATCCTCACAGTTCCTTGTGCCGGTGCCGTCGCAGGACCAAGTCTGTCAACTCTGTGTGCCCATGCACCTTCAGCCACCAGTGCAGGAACTCAGTATTAGAAATCATGTATGTGGAAATCTTGTCGAAGTGTCCCTCGCGGTGACCCACGTCAACCTCAACATAGACAGTTCATGTGCAAGACCCCGGCCCAGCTCACGTCCCTCCGCACTTCCCCGTGCCGGTACCTTTCCAGGATCGAGTTCCGCAACTCAATGCGCCCACGTTCCACCAGCCACTGGCGTGTGAATCCAGTATCGGACACAAGTGCGTGGGTCTTGTCGAAGTAGTGTTCACGTGACTTATGCCGCGTCAACGTAGACAGTGCAAGTGCAAAACTCCGCGCCGATCTCTCCACGGCTCCTGGTATGCCCTAAATGTGGAGTGCAATTCCACCGCAGGCAAGAGCGAGACCGACATCTCCAGTCGCATTTTGCACATTTCCTGTTCTGTCCTGTCCCCCGTTGCCCCTGGAGGGGAAATCGTCTATATGTCTTCAGAGCGCATTGGGAAAGGAACCACCAAGAACATGGACAAGCTCCCATGCGGCGCCAAAACGAAATATATAATCCGGACCCACTCGTGAAGTTGGTCAACTGGAAGGCGTTAACAGTGGAGTCGGCTTGCGAGATTTCGCTCGCGATAGTCGGGATCCGAGCCGAGCAACTGAACAAGGTAGGTGTTTGGGAAGGTGCATGGGGCAGCCGTGCGAAGTTTGGCAAGTGAGACGCAGGACCTCACCCATTTTCCTTGCCTGCTTTTCGTACCCATGGTATCGTGTCTCGGACGGAGAAGTTGTCTCTTTACTCGTGTTGAATTACGGTGTGTAGTGTCATGTAGAACCTGGGGATTGCATGTTTTTGACGGTATATAGTGACGCTACTGTTGTATGAGCGAATATATGGCCCTTGGAGTTCGGTGCATGATAACTTAGCTCCCGGATATGGGCTCCGTATGGTCTGAGATCGAGTGTTTTCCTTCTTCTCTCACCGTGTTGAAGTCTAGGGGCAATGGTGGATTCTGGATCGGAGTAGCAGCTGTTAATGATATCACGGGCTTGTAGCCCAAAAATCAGTAGTCCTACGGACCCTCGCGTGTGGCACCCCTGCCTCCCGAAATTGGTGTATTTGACGTCTTGCCAAATCGGCGGAACTTGAAACGCCCGAGAAACTGTCCTTGCCCTGTCCCCGACTGTCTATCAACGTATCAACTTTCATCGATATCATCGTCAATGATCATCGTTCCAACCGTCCACAAGAACGGAACCGGCACTTGCTGACTCATCTGCCCCAAATTGGATCCATTGCCCAGCGGCTGCTCCTGAGGCCTGAGGACCGCCCCAGTGCTTTAGAAGCACTGGAAAAGTGGCCAGGAGCTGAGCGAGCGCCAATGCAAGACGTACGACCCTTGGCCTTTGATCGAGAAAATCGTACAAGGCACCCTCTGTATTCAAGCCGCGAAATACATTGCGACGTCGAAGGTGATACGGGTATAGAGCTTGATAGGTGGGAATTATGTGAAAATCCCTGAGTGTTGTACTGCACGCTGATCATACATAGATACAATTCCTTTATATTATAGAGGATATCATAGAGGATTCCTACGCCTCCTTCCCGCCGGATGATTTAATAGGGGGGCCTGCTCGTATATAATACCGCGTGCGACACCACTGATACGACATTATCGACGGCGACGGACATAATGCCAAACCGACATCCGTTCGTTCCCGCAGCGCGTCCTTCCGGGTAGGTCTCTCGACCTGATGATAGCGATTATCCTCTCATCCCACTATAAGCTGGGCAGAGCGACCTCTGGACCCTCCTTCTCAAAGTGAGTTTGCACGACACGACACATCCCGAGCAAGTGCAGCCGATTGAGTGCCGCGAGTGATAGTTGGTATGGGCCATGACGCGCATGATGCGTCTCTGTCCTCGCAACATCCCAATCCCTCATTAATGCCTCATTGCCCCCCCTCGTGCATACCCGCAGACTGCACCCATTGAGTTTCCTCGCGTTCCACCATTTGCCCACGCAGGGGCTCCCTCACATGGGGTAGTAAGCCCCCCCACACCTGCCACCTACGCCACTCAAGTTCCGTCACTCCGACCAACAACCCTCGTATGATGGGCCTGAGGTTGATGAAGATGGTCGGGACCAAGGTATGTCTGTTTCTCCCCGCAGGACACCCTCCGATATGGATACATGGCGGGACAGTCACAGTGCTTTGGGTGGGGGAGTTCGGGCTCCTGGCTTTCGTGGCCCCACCCTTTGCAAACTACAGGAAACGAGGCAAGGTATGATTCGTATGGCGACGATCGCGATCAAGACTACGGGGCATCGCGTGACAAAGGGCCGCCGACATACCCATCTCGGGGAACACAGGTGAGTAGCTTCTCGCTTTTTGTGGCTATAGACTCTGATGATCACCTAATGGCATCCGTCTTAGGCCGCCCCAACGAGGGCAGAATATGACACAACCGCGCACAACACTTGTGGCATCTGTCCAGCCTCTATTTCTGTTGAGGTAGGTGTATCAAGAAGGCCATACGTGACAGGACAGCACCAGTATGTCAACGCTGCCGCCGGTGGGCATATCGTATTGGCAATGTGTTCTGCGGCCGGTGTGTAGAAACCTTGAAATGGTTCAATCATTTCGCGTGCCACTGTATCCCACTCGTCACAATTTCTGTCTCACTAGCCATTCGTGTACTATAACATTCCCGGAAAATTCAGGAAAAGTACCCCAGTCTGGTCTGCGGAACCTACGTCCTCCTCCTTGTACATCGTGTGAACATATTTCGAATTCATTCTCTATTACAGTAAAGTCATTCCCCGCTGGCGTACAATAATAATGATTACAACTCTCGGTCTCAGGCCGTACAACTCATATCCGAGAGCTCAGTGCTAAGTTATCATCGGCCATCACGCACCGCAGAACTTCGGACTCCAAAGTAAAACGAGCCATATATTTACCATCAACAATATGGCGTCACCATACTACCAAAAACATACAGACGTTACACGCCAGCGTTACTCGTGACTTCGAACCTGAGGGTTGCAGCGGGCAGTAATCGCAGGCCCAGGTTCTACGCGACACCACACACCGTAACGTAGCACGAGTAAAGTGACAACATCTCCGTCCAGGACACGATACCATGGGTACGAAAAGCGGTCCTGCGTCTCACTGGCCAAACTTCGCACGGCGGCCCCATCCACCTTCCCACACACCTATCTTGTTCAATTCCTTGGCCCTGATCATGACGATTGAGAGTGAAATCTCTAAAGCCGACTCAACTGTCAACGCATTCCAGTCGACCAACTTCACGAGCGAGCCCGGGTAATAAATTACGTTTTCGGGCCGCACCGGAGCTTGTCCGTATTTCTGGTGGTTCCTTTTCCAATGCGCTTTGAAAACATCTTGACGACTGCCCCTCCAGGGGCAACGAAGGAAGGGACAAAACAAATAATGAGCGAAGTGCGACAGGATATGTCGATCCCGCTCCTGCCTACGATGGAATTGCACCTTATCACATCCAGGGCACACCAGGACTGTGGAGACATTGGCGCGTCGAGTTGACCGAGTCGACTCCGAGGCGATGCTGGTACGACAAACCGGAAGGGGGGGTGAACACCGCTGGAATCTTGTACTTGCGCTGTCTACGTTGATGCAGCCATAAGTCACGGTGATAAATACTTCAACAAGACCCAACGTACTTCTTGCCCGATACTGGATTCACACGCCGGCGGCTGCTGGAACGTGGGCGCATTGAGTTGAGCAACTCCATCCTGGGAGAGTATCGGAATGGTCAAGTGCGGAGAGAGGTGAAATGGACTAGGGTCTTGCACATGAATTGTCTATGTTGAGATTGACGTGAGTCATGGCGAGGGACACTTCGACAGCATTCCACATACATGATTTCTAATAATAAATTCCTGCACCGGTGGCTGAAGGTGCATGGGCACATTCAATTGGTCCTGCGACGACACCGGCACACGAAACTGTGAAGATAAATGAGCCCCGTGGGCATCTCGCATTTGAACCATCTACATCGATATTGGCATAAGTCTTGGTAATAGGTTCCTCGATACAGCTAAACCATACTTGAGGCCATGTACTGAGACCCAGTACGCGTGGCTGTACGGGAGTGGACGCAAACAGTGAAGAGACATGGACTGGGTTTGCATCTTGCATTTGAATGGCCTACATTCATGTCAGTATAAGACGTCATGATGATAAGTGTTTGGTAGAACCCGACGGACTTGTTGAGATATGCCGAATTCCAATACCGATGCTCCATGGAGGGTGGGCGCGTTGAGTTGAAAGACCTGGGACGGAGCCGGCACGAAAAGGGGAATGGGAACGTGGATCCTGCTGTTATCTCCATGTCCTTGCGCGTTGGCTACCTACGTCCAGGTTCACATAGGTAATCGTCACATGTACTTCGATGGAATTCCACGTACTTGCCAGGAAGATTCCTGGAATGGGCTTTGACTGACCATAATCCTGCGTGGCCAATTTACGAGCTGGAGGATATCGATATTTGGCTGCCAGCCGGTATCGTGCGCGGAGGAAGGCGGGACCACGTGACGATGGCGGTGAGCGACAGTGGGCGCAATTACATGGCGCCATGTTTCTTCATGCTCGCCGGACTGGGATAGACATTCCTCGAGGTGTATATCCAGGTGAGGATACAATGCGACGAAAGACGCTACAGGGATCACAGGAGGCGCAAGGGAACCAATCGAGCCGAGCCCCATGCTGCGAAACGAAATTTGATGGGAGCGGGCCATTCCAAGCATGAAGATTGCGTTGTACGTTTAGAACCTGCTGAAAATATGTGAGTTGACGAAAAGCCGTAGCTTTCCAGGGGACATTCTACGTGGGGCAATGACATGCCACGCACCACCTCTGCGCATGGCGGCTACCCTACCATGGATTTTAACAGATTGGTGAGCATGTAGCAGAGACTAGCATCAGCTAAACTCCGCTAGAGCCCATTGATAGGGTCTGTGCCCAACACCCGATCCACAAAGCTTGAAGTTGGCCAAGAATAAAGGACCTGATGATGAGTCAACATTGGTCAGTGAACCGATGTCAGCCCTATTATTGTATTGTGGCAAGCGGGTCTACCGAGGGATCAGGTGCGTTGGTCATAGAATGAAAATAGCTGGATGCATTGTGATAATATGCCAGGAATGAGTAGGATGATAGGAGAACGGGGGGGCGGTTGAGGGGATGGTATGTATGGACGGAGGGACGAGGGGGGGAGGGGATAAGGGACGAGACGGGAAGGATAAGGGATAAGACGGGGGACGAGAGGACGAGAGGAAGGTGAGACGATGAGAGATGCTGTGCAGGTAGAGACCGATCGAGTGTTTCCACGCCACGCCATTTCTAGACAGCGGAATCGTATAATCCATGTTTGCTTTCGTCGACCTCTCGACATGCTTCTGGTCACGACCCTCGGCACGGTGCCCTCTCTCGCCTAACACCCTCTTAGCTCTCAAACTCAGGCCCAGGGAACTTCTGATGCAAGCGATGGGTCGAGGTTCCTCACCTCGGCCACTTGGCCATGGCTCCCAGTTGCCCAATTTTTAGTGTCTCATAATTACGCGCTATGATATATGAAGTAATAAAGATGCGTTCATCGTACAAATCGTCGATGCCCTGAAGCAACGGGAATCCCACATACTGTGCACACATTGGAACAAAGGCGCGCAGAACTGGAGCGAGCGAACCGCCGGGACATGAGTCCGCTCTCTCTCCTGCTTCATGCTTCACACTCCTCGGGATGGGAGGAACTGGTTCGTTTTACCTTCGTGTGGACGCAAGGTCATTGCCTTAGCAGTTGGGCGTAAGTCTTTGGAATGAAAAAATATGAACCAATATGAAATCATTTGCACAATCGAAGGCGTCCAGAAATAATACATGAATGAAATGAAAGCCACGAGTCCGTATTGTGGTGTTGTATTTGTCGCCTGACTGGGCCTAGCGATGTTCATGAACCAGGGCATAATTCGAAAATGCAGTCTTCAAGCCGGCCTAACAAGATATGCACAGTCCGCCACTGCTAAGCTGTTCGGTACGGAATTGTGACAGTGCCCAACGATGTTGAGGCTTGGCAGTCAGATAAGTATGCTATCGAAAATATGCTACAGTGTCGAGAATTCATCACAATATCCACATATCCACCGATGCAAAAGGAAATAAGGTATGCCGCGGCGGTAATTACCGGCAAGTGCCAAGGGTGGGCACAAAATCGTACGAGCGCCATTTTCATTTTGTTTGAAGACAGGGCAAGTTTGCGCGGCCGGTTTCGAACCACATTGCGGCTCGAACCAGATACATGAGCGATCTTTATGGAAGAGTACTAGTAGGCCCGGGCACCAGTCGGGTGGCGCCCACTTGATTACTCGTCACTGAAACATTTAGTCTCACAATTCAGAGGTGTAGTTCAGAATACAGCATGTTCAAGCGATGTGTGCGAAGGGGTGGGCGTTATATGGGCGTATGTCCCTGTTCATTTCCGACTCGCATGCATCATACTCACTAAGAAATCCGGCTATTACCCATCCGAGGACCGGACCGAGGGCGACAAGTGGCTCGCTCGAAATGAATTTCGTGAAACGTAAATACGAACAATAACAAACGATAAGCATAGCATTACGCACCAAAAAAAAAGAAAGAAAGAAATAAATGCATCTAGTGTACATTGCTGCCGGATAGACAAGACCCATGGTATGCAATCCCAGTCCGCATGATCGTGATTTTCCTCAGCTGCTCCTCATCGCCATCGTCCTCGACCGCCTCGACCGCGCCCCTCGCCGCGCCCTTGCCCTTGCCCTTACTCCTAGCCTTGTTCCCGTTCCCGTTCCCGCCCCGCCCGCCCAGCACCGCGCCAGCACCAGGCTGCTTCGCCACGGGCATGAGTGGCATCCGACACCCAGCACACGTCCCCACGCCCGGCGCCCACCCCGCGCGCGCGCACGCGCCGCCATCTCGACCGTCTCGAACACGTCCCGGTCGAGCAGGTGCTTCGTGATCGCGAGCATGTCGCCCTCCGCGCGGTACGCCTCCATCATCCCCGTCAGGATCGCCCGGAACTCCGTGTACGGCGTGCCGCCCGACTTTGCCCCCGTCGTCGTCTGCTCGACCAGCCGCGTGAAGAGCCGCGGGAAGGACACGCCGCGCCCGCGCCCGCGCGCGGCGCTCGCTGAGACGAGCGAGGAGAAGGTCGCCTGTACGAGTGAGCGCAGCCTTGATAGAGCGCGCTGCGTCGGTGGTGGTGACGGTGACGGATCTGTATCCCCATTTCCGTTTGCGTAAGAGGAAGGCGTGTCTGGAGCGCAACAACGGAGACGGCCTGCACGGTGCTGATCTGCGTCTGCAGCAACTGGAACCACAAGTCTTCGACTGGGACGTCCTCGGCTGTCGCGTGCACCTGCTTGCTCGAACGCTCGACGCAAATGGCCACGCCCGTCCGCCCAATGGCCTCCAGGCTCTCCAAATGGCGTTCCAGATCCTGTTCCTGTTTGCACAGCGCCGCCGCACCTTGCGCGACGAGCCCGCCAACGGTGGCCGACAAGCGCGCGCCAAACGACCTGACCTTTTCGAGCGCGGCTTTAGGGCTGCCTCTCCAATCGTGCGCCCACACGACGGCGTCGAATACACCCTCGTCCTCGCACGTCCGCAGCGCTTCATCCCATTCCAAAAACTCGGCCGGGAGATACCTCAGAGACGGGATGACGCCGGCAGGCTCGACTCTGCAGAGCAACGCGACGTAGATTTGCCGGAGTCGCGGTGGTACCCCCGCCGATGGCCCCGATCGTGCTTGCTCGTCGTCCATCGATGGAGGACCAATTAAAGAATGCAGATAGTCGAAGCGCCTGTGATCGGCGTCTAATTCCATCGAATCTATGGCGCGCTCGTGAAGTTCCGGGGCGTGGTGATCTAAGAATCGCGCTGTGTCGACGACGCTGGCGTTCAGAAGATCGGGCAGAGATGCAGCGACGGTGGCGCGCAGATCATCTGGCACCACACCAGAATGCCGCCGGGCTGCGGTGGTGAAAATCTCGTCGGTGTATGGGAAGAGTTCGGCAGCGCGTATATCCGGGTCGTGTAGATGCGCGAGGAGCAGCGGCGCCCATCGTCCCTCCTGGCGGTGCCATGTACGTAGGATGCGATAAAACCCGGCTTCCTCGAAGAGCTGCAGCAGCGGCTCGGTATCGTGAGGTGTGTATACGGACAAGAGGTATTCGGCTGCGAGCTGGCGGTCCTCGCGTGTGCTCCAGTCCGGATCTGTTGTAAGCCCGACGAGGATGCCATGCAGGACGCCGGGAGCCATCTGGAAGGACTGGGGGTATTTCGGCACGTTGCGTGCAACGAAGATGTGGACGAACGTCCGAGCGGCAGGCGGCAGATCGGGTGTCGAAGAGGATGATGTTGAGGGAGGGGAAGATGCGAGGATCTCGAGGAGTATCTTGACGATGGTAAGCCGACTTACGCCGCCGCTCACCTCGTCGATGAAGTACGTGTCCTCGAACGCGAGGTCGAGCGCGTGCAGGAATGCCTCGGCGTCGAAGCGTAGTAGCAACCGGCAGTACGGATATGTCGGCTCGACCCCGCCGTCCTCGTCCGCCGTCAGGATGAGCTTGCCGCCATCACCGCGGGGCCACGTGCCGGATCGTCCATGGAACAGAAACGCGTAAAGGTCACGTTTTGCTTCGGTCCCTTCGTCTTCCTCCAGCGGCTCTTCACTTGGGTACGTGAGGCCGGAGAGGACGTCCGCCAGGTAAGGGTACACCTTGTACGCGTTGACGATCAGCGGCTCCAGAGTGGTCTCGTCCGATACCGGGGAGCGGCGGAGTTGCATCACCCTGCGAATCAGGCTGAGCATTTCCACGACAGGCGCGACGTAGTCCCGCATCGCGCGCGTGTACACATAGATGAGTGCATCGTACAGATGGTGCGTCTGGCAAAGCTGCACCACCTGGTCAATGTCGAGGCAGGCGGGGTCGATGTGCCAAATGACGCGCTCAGCACGGTCAGGCCGCTCATTGGCCGCGTGCAATCCGATCAACCGCTGCGCGATGCGCGGGTCGACTGCATGCACTTCGTGTTCGAGTACGAACGCTTCGAACTGTTCGAGGTATATGGGTGTGATGCCCGCATCGTCGTACGCCTGGAAGAGGTCTTCGAAGAGGAACTCGAGGTCGCCAAGCGCGATGCAGGCACGTGCGCAAGTCGCGACCAGGTTTTCGAACAGCGACGTGCGGTCAACGCCGCGTCCGTCCGGAGAGTTGTGTGTTCCGTCTGTCATGCGGTCTTCCGAGAACGCGTATCGCGTCGACGCGACCATCAGCTCGCGCATCTTCTCGCCAACTACCTTCTTCAGCTCCAGCGGGTCCTCGGGTAGGCCATTCTTGTTGCCGGGAGCTGTGCCGAGGTAGTACGTTCGCGTGAGCTCGATCGCGCTCAAAAAGTCGCCTCGTTCGACAGACGAGAGGATGCGGTCTGCCCACGTGAGCAATGTACCCACTTGTACTTCATGTCGGCCCTGCAAACGTACGGTTTGTGTCAGAAGCGCCGCGACAAAAGCGAAAAGAATGGGCGCCTACCAGTAGGAAGATCCTGCCCTTATAAGTGCGCACGCTATGGGCAATATCACCCGTCGTACCCATATATGAAAACACGCCATTTGTTGCATGTGCGATTGTCGGGGAAATGAGAGAAGATGGATCAAAGTCCACGTGCTCGACGAGTTCTCGCGTCTGCACGTCGTAGACTTCGACCGCGGAGGCAGTGACGGCAATGATTTGCTTTATATAGAAGCGCGCACGCAAACGCGTGCAGACACCCATTTCAGCACGGAAAGCCGACCACTAGAGGTGTGCGAAAACGAACCCACTTTGGCGTTCAACCACTGCACGGCGTGCACATTATCTCGAGCGCGCCACTGCGCCTTTTCCTCAAACACAAGGCGCCCGACGTCGGCCGTCACCAGCTTGCCCGTGCGCTCGCTTGTAATTGCTCGCGCGTCTTGAGTTCGGAGAGAGGAGCAGATGGAGCATCGGGCCCCACGAGTATACCAGCATGGGCGTTGTAGGCGGCGGCTGCGGAGGGCCCCCTTTATTGGCGCCATTTTTCTTTCCCGGGGTGGATGTTGCGCGATCCGCGGAGGCGCCGGGCACAACGCTGGGAAACCATGCCAGCGCTGCGCGAAACTTGGCCTTGCCCATCTGCTCGTCGTCTTCGTCACGGTGCTTGCGGTACCACGTCTTGGGCGACGGCTTGAGCCCGACGATCACGAGCTTGGCCGCCGTCAAGAGCGCCGTAATGTTATACGCGTCTGTTGGATGCGGTACCGTGCCGAGAGGTAACGGCGCCATCGCGAGAATCGTATTTGTACGCCGCGCGCGTCGTCGGTGGAGGGGTGGCTGTCCCGGGACTACGTGCTCTTCGTTCGAGTACTTTCCCAATATCCGTAGCACGTCCGTCGCCTCGAAAAAGAGTGCCTTGCCGAGACTGTGATAGAATGCGAGTCCCGTGTGGTCGGCGCTGACGATGGCGGTGTGTCGTCCGGCAACAAAACCGACGCTAACGATGCGCGAGCCCTGCAAGTGCCCTTCTTTGCGGCCAGATGCAACAGCTGGAAGCGTCGTCGGGGGAACGGAGCGTGCGGGCGCCTGCGGTTTGTTGAGGTCGAAGAGCTGGATGTGACCCGTTACATGACCTGCCGCGACATAGGTGTGGTCATGGGAGAGCGCGAGGGAGGTCACCGCGCCGACGGTCTTTTCTGGAAAATCGCCTCGATGAGTTCTAAAAGCTCAAAGCAACTAAGATGTTTTGGAAAGCACCTGATGCGGGATCTCCGCATATGCACCTGAGCGTCTGCTTAAAGTCAAACACGAGTACGCGCCCGCTCTCCGTGCCGATGCAGACGAGTCCATTCGCCGCCATGACCGTGGGCGCGCCAATGGCCGGGCACCCAGGACGGCTTGCGCCTTGTTTGAGGGGTGCCGCGCAAAGAGATGCGCGCCGAGCGCGCGCAGCTGCGTCCATCGGAACACTTCGCGCGCATCGACTGGGCCATGGCCATTCGACTGCGCAACGTTGTGCTTTTCTGTAGCGGGCGTCGGAAGCGTGAGGTGTGCGGAGGAGGAAGAGCCGGGGGAGAGCGTGGAGAAGCTCGACGGGACGGGCGAAGGCGAGATTCCGCGGAGTGCGGAGTGCGGGCTCGTCACGGACGAGGCGGGGGAGGCGTGTGGCATGTACGAGCGGAGGCGTGAGATGGTCGGGTGTAAGAAGGGAGAGGCGACTTTTGACGGCGTTAATGGGGAGAGCGCGCCGTTGGGGAGGAGGGAAGACATTGCGAGCGGGGAGGAGAGGGAGGCGGAGGTGGAGGAGGGGGAAAGTGATTGGTCGGTCGAGGGCTGATAGCGAGTGTGCAGTGTTGCAACGACGTGCGGCCACGCGAGGTGAGCAACGAACAAGCGTGGCGGATGGGCCGAGACTTACTAGCGCTTCATCTCCGATTGTTATTGGAGGGTGGTCGAGACCATGCACGAGCGAACGCTCGACCTCGTGTTCCTCGATCTCGTCGTCATCGTCATCGTCGACGTCCTCGTCGTCCAAGACGTCCCGTAGTTGTTCGCGGTAACTGGCGCGCGAAATCTGCGCATCTGCGCCGTTGTATAGGAATGCCTCCTCGTCGTCGGCACCGTCGTCTACGTCAAGCTGAGAAGAAGCGGAGACTGGTGGACCCGTCGTCGTCGTCGAAGAGCTCGTCCATTCGGACGGAGTAGTCGGCACCATTAGTGTCGACGTGTTCGTCGTCATCTGAACCAAAGTCCGAAAAGCCCAAAGATGGTGGTCGAGATAAATCGAGGGCAGTCATCGTGGACGGACTGCACACGCCTGTGAATGAACTGAACGTCACTAACGGCGCAAATGCAGCGCAGTCTAGGCAGTTGATTACATAATCCACGTATCGGGCAGGCGAGCGAGCGGGTGGGGATTAAGAAAGCAGTAGATATAACCTAGGAATAAAAGTACAGTAGTGGGACAACGGGAAACCGCCCTCATGCATGTCACGATAACACTGCAGTCCGCCGCTCTCTGCTCTTCGCGCCGGGCCCAAACCGCTCTTGAAACCCAATGAGCTCCTCCATAAGCTCTTCCATCATCTTCATCGTTGACTTCTCCGCATTCACAACTCCCCCTTCGATGTTTTTGTCCTCTACCGCCGACGGTGGGGGCAGTGCGCGTTGTAACGGTGGCACACCATCCATTGCCATCTCCCCGGCATCGCCGATGGACAGGACGCCAAGTGAAGTGGCGTCCCCCAAGGCGGCCTGCAACGCCTCTCGTCGGCGGTATCGTTCCGAGGCACTCGCTTGCTCGCGTCCGACCCACTCGACTAGAGCGCGCACCCGCTTGTTCATGTCGCCCACACTCATGCGCTTCCCTGGCCAGCGAACTCGCACGCCACGCTCCTCACCAGAGCCACGCAGCTGCAGTGGCCGTGGCGTCTTGCTTGGCAGAGTGTGCTCCAGATGTGCGAGATAGTCGGGCAACCCCCACGATGTCAACAAGGGTTGTTGCTGTTGTTGGTGTGACGACGAGTACGTTCGAGAGAATGAAGCCGGTGGCGCTGAGGTGGATGCGACGGACCCGTTCGCTCCTCGCCGTGCCGCTTGATCGCCCGAATTCGGGTTGCGCCGGGATCCGCCCGCCCGTGAGCGCCCGCCAGAGCGCCGGTTGCTCGGCCCGGGAACGACGCCACCGCCTATTTTTGTGAGCGGATCTGAGATGCGGCAGATAAGGCCCAACAACAACTCACCCTCCTCTCCATCGACCGATGTCGCATCCTGCGCCTGCGCCGAGGGTCTGCTACGACCACCACCCCCGCGTCGATTGCGCGACGTGCTGCTCTTCGCAGGTGGCACTGGCGGCGCCGGCATGGAGACGGACTTGGGTGTCGGCACTGGTGTCTCTTCATGTGGGAGCTTGGGTGCAGCCGGGCGGTCCGACGTCGTAGACGCAGATCGGGTGCGTTTGATTGAAGCGCTACAGATGACAATTGAGTAAGAAATAGAAAGAGAACGAGAGTAATGGTGACAAACGCGTCTTCGGATCCCCGCTTTCGCTTTTTCTTCGCAATAGCGGGGCTAGGCGCCTGCTCATCAACGTCTGCTAAACCGTTGACGCTTCCGTTGAGGGGACTAGTGGGTGATTGTGCGGCTACGGCCGCAGCTGCCTCTGCCGCACTGTGCTCTACGAGGAGGGCCATCATCTCGTCATATGCCGCCGCGTCACGACTGTTCATGGTGTTTCTCCGTTTCTGAGGTTTTTGATAGGTCGGAGAATGCGAGCGAGACTTGCGGTTGGCGGGAGCTGTACTTGGATGGGAATTTGAGGACGAGTGACGATCCCGGGGCCGCTTGGCGAGTCTCCTAGATTGTTAAGTATGGTGGTCAACGGTAGCCATGAAGTTGGCCAAAGCTGCGGCATACTTGAGAAGTTCCACATGTAGATCGGGCCGGCATTTTTCACAGAAATAGTGGTCTGCCTTCACGGCGTCTTCATTTCGGATGCCCATGCACTGGCCGTGTTGCCAAACATTGCACATTTCGCACTGTACAAAGAATTCGCCAGCACTTTCATCATCGTCACCTATGAACGAGAAAACGACGTCAGAATATACGTTCTCAAGGGGTGGATGGCAGACATGTAGGTCTACGTGGCCGATCTGGACGCCAGAACACGATCAAGGACCGGGGATTCTCTTGGGGTGGGTGATCTGGGGCTAAGCGCCGCTTTTGGCGAGCACCGCGGCACCCTACCCAATGAGCTCCGGGATCCCAAAGGAATCGCGTTTCGGTCGAGGAATCGAGCCTCGTAAATGATTGCCAGTGGCGGAGAACTTTCATTGGCCATGAAGGGGAATGTAGCGTACCTGCGTTGCCACACACACAACGCGTGACGCCTTGCTCCTCCTCCTCAGCGTCGGGGTCTCCGTTGAGTTCGAGGACTACATCGGCCTGTTCTCCTTCTGCTATGATTGAATCAATGGCGAGGTTGAGGACTGGCTTTTCCTTGTCTTTGCCCTTCCGCTTTGTGCGTCCGTTGCCGTTCTGAAGAGGGGTGACACCGTTGGAGGTGCCGTTTGAGCTGCTCTTGTGGGATTCATCCGGGGGGTCCTCGAGGTCGTCTTGCTTTGCCCGCTTGCGGGAAGAGGCGGAAGAAGAGGAGCGGTTGACGACTGGGAGGCGGGGTGCTGATTCAGAGTTGGGGGAGTCGGGGGACTTGGAGGTGCTGGTCGAGCCAGAGGGGGCACTGCGTCTTCCTGACCGTCGCGTCTCCCTGGGGGAAAGGGGTGGGCCCATGGTTGCGACTTGGGCCATGAACGGAGGGGAAGGGATAAAAGAGAGAGTGGGAGAGCGCGAGTACGGGAACTTGGCAAGTAGCAAACGGGACCAAAGGATTCTTCTCCTCTTTAGGGCTGGCGCAGTTCAATCGCCGAACGTTCACTCTCTTCCCCTTGTGTCCCCTCGATATCGTCCCCCTCGAGCACACTCTCTGCCCCCCTTTCTCTCCACGTCACTGGCCATCTCCACCTCGACCCAAGTTTACCACAGAGCTAGGGTAGCCACCTCCGGGCCACGTTCCTGCCGTATGCCCATTTCTTCCTGTCTCACCGACTCCGGCGGGCGGCGTAGTCTTGGGGCCTTCCTGGGTTGACACTCGGTATGCCATCCAACGCCCTCTGTGAGAGCGTGAGCCCTGCTAGGCCCAATCCATCGCAGGGCATTCTCACTATTCGATAAGTCCGCTCATGGCCGCTTCGCGCCTGATCATACACATTCCCCTGAGGCCTCCTCGCCCTCGTCATGATGCTTCCCCCGCCGCTCGCGCGCGTCCATCATCATACGTTTACTTTATTTTATTTTATTTTTATTGGTATTTTGGTGATTATATTGACGTCAAGTCACGTGGTCCGCCGGGCTAATTGGAAGGCCGGTCCCTAAAATAATAATAAACTGAAAATTTATTCCAATGATAAGTACAATCGACCGATGGCTACGCCTAAGAAATGGCTCTCGAATACTCTTCAACTGCTCCAGACCCTGTCTCTTATCCTCGTCTCCCACCACATTTTCTTCTACCGACAAAGACACCAGACTATCTCCGTCTCATCTTGACTTCGAAAGTTTATGAGGTCCTCAAAGAGACTCCGCTCGTGCATGCACCAAATCTCAGCGCAAAATTTGGGAACCAAATCTATCTCAAGCGCGAGGATCTCCACGAAGTCTTCAGCTTCAAAATTCGCGGCGCATACAACTTTATGGCCAGCCTCTCCGAGGAGGAGCGCTGGAAAGGCGTCATCACATGCAGCGCTGGTTAGCCGTGTAAACCGCTTGCCTGCGTACACACCCGACAGTCTGACGCTCGCCACCCCGCCCCCGCCCAGGGAACCACGCTCAGGGCGTCGCCCTCTCCGGCTCACGCCTCGGCATCCCGTGCACGATCGTGATGCCCAGGGGCACGCCCTCGATCAAAGTCCGCAACGTCGCGCGCCTCGGCGCCAAGGTCGTCCTCCACGGCGCGGACTTTGACGAGGCCAAGGGCGAATGCGCACGCCTCGCCGCCGTGCACGGCCTCGTCTTTGTTCCGCCCTACGACGACCCGCTCGTGATCGCCGGCCAGGGCACCGTCGGCATGGAAATTCTCAAGCAGCTCCCCGACGCGGAGCACCTCGACGCCATATTCGGCGCCGTCGGCGGCGGCGGCCTCGTCGCAGGCATATGCGAATACGTGAAGCGCATCGGCGCGCCACGCACGCGCGTCATCGGCGCCGAGACCTTCGATGGGGACGCGATGGCGCGCAGTTTGGAGAAGGGCGAACGCGTCACGCTCCACGAAGTTGGCCCGTTCAGCGATGGCACTGCGGTGCGCATCGTCGGCGAGGAGCCGTTCCGCATCTGCGTGCAGCTACTTGATGGGGTGGTCAAAGTCGACAATGATGAGATTTGTGCTGCCATCAAGGATATATTCGAAGGTGCGTTTAAGCGAGCGCCGTCTTCCATTCCGTGTTCTGATGTATGCCTTTTTGGGGGGAGAGTAGAGACACGTTCAGTGACGGAACCGGCAGGTGCACTCGCGTTGGCCAGCTTGAAGAGGTACATCTCGGACAACCAGCTCGTCGGGTCGGGGAAGAAATTCGTTGCCGTGATCAGCGGGGCTAACATGAATTTCGATCGATTACGATTCGTGGCGGAGCGTGCCGCCCTCGGAGAAGGACGGGAGGCATTGCTATCTGTGGACATACCGGAACGACCTGGCAGGTGCGCCACGTTCATGTGACCCCCTTTCCTTCCTTGAGCTGAGCTAGCCCCTCCTCAGCTTTTTTTCCCTCCACACGATCATTCACCCTCGCTCGGTGACCGAATTTATCTACAGGTACAATGCCCCGGACCGCGCGCAAGTCTTCCTCTCCTTCCAGCTGGAGACCGCTTCGCGTGCGAAGGAGGTCGCGGGCGTACTGGAGGAGCTCGAACGCTGCGAAATGAATGGGCACGATATCAGCGATGATGAGATGGCCAAAAGCCACGCACGGTATATGATTGGTGGTGCGTCCGACGTGCCCAACGAACGCATCTTTCGATTCGGTGCGATTTCTCCCCTTCGCACTGCTACTATTTCCGATCGGCACCTCTCCTAACTGCTACGCTCATGATTTCACCCGCCCGAGCAGAGTTCCCTGAGCGCCCTGGTGCCCTTCGAAAGTTTCTCTCGTGCCTACGCAACATGGGCTGGAATATTTCACTCTTCCATTACCGGAATCACGGCGCCGGTGAGCAAATTTTTCATCTGCGCCCCCCCCGTTCCCGCGATTTGGTCATTGATAAGATCTACACAATCCGCCGCCGCCCTAGATCTTGGTAAGGTGCTGGCAGGCATCCAGGCACCCGAAGAGGATTCCACGCAATTTAGCGAGTTTCTGCGCGAACTGGGATACCCCTACGTGGAAGAGACGCACAATGAAGTCTACAAGCGATATCTCCGCAAATAACATGTGCAAGCGCAAGCCGGAACGTCAACATCTCGTCTCGCAGCGCGTTGCTGTCATAGAAAACTCATCACGCTCGCTTCGTCAAAAGATAGGACTCCAATATGACATGCGCAGGTCCGTATGTAGAGGAGTTCGTTCCCTAAAAAGGTGTAGGTGGAAGTTGAAGATCCAAGGGGGAAAAGAATGTATAAAACATTTAGTTGGCGCAATAAAGTGTACGTGTCGGTTTGGTGCCGTCACAAGAACATACTCGTAAACGGGCTAGAACCCTATTCGGATTGGCTTTCCCTTCGTGTATCGCTCGCCCGAATCCCTTTATAGTAGATAGAATGGTTGGCGACAGCTGGCGCCATCCAGAGTGAGGAAGCAGATTTCTTCGGAGAAGAACGTGGCCATGCGCGTTCTTCACCATCCCGTTCCGGAGCTCCTGGGACGCACCTGCTTCAGCCCCCGTGGCAGGGTCGAATGTAGCTTGCCTTGCAACGCGGTCCACCCGAGCCCCGAACGACAGCATCGGTGGAGATGGCGTCCTCTTCGGCCTCTGTCGCTCTCTGTGGTATGCACATCAGGCACGAGAGCACGATGCAGTGGCCAGCCAAGACCGTGACAACACACCATGCCAGAGGCACAGCGGCACACCCTCCACCGCGCACGTCCTCGCTTTTCTCCTGATCGTGTCTATACCTATAAACTGTTTGGTCTTGGTGACATCTATTGAGTCGCGTTGATTCTTTGAAGACAGCGCGGTGGACTCGGTGAGAGCTACCTCCATCCGTACACGCTCTAACACCTGAAAGTCAGGAGACAGGGCCAAAAAGGGGAGGGCTCACCCCTTGAAGTAATCACTCCTTCCGGGTGACCACACTATTCAAACCTTAGGCGTAGTCGTTCCGTGTTGTCGAGAGTGTGGCGGGCATTGATCACGCCTGTCTGCAGATCCGCGAGAACCTCCGTCGTATCACTGAGTGTGAGCAATAACCGACGGTTTCCCTCGACACTCGGGGATGGCGGCTGGAGCACGTTGGGATGTCTCAGTGGGATTAGACTGTGAGTCCTTGGGGATAGCGTACGGGGGTCAGTCCGAGTCGCAAGAACACTGTCATCTGCAAAGGCACTGGCACGCGCGTCCGTCCCCTGAGGATGCCACAATTAGGATTGATGTGGGTCAGGAAGAGGTGACAGAGGTGGAGAGCTTGAAGCTTGAAGAGTTGAAGGACATTGGCATGCGAGGTGCGAGGTGCGAGTTGGAGTACGTTCTCAAGCTCTCAAGGTTTGGCAACTGAGCTTGTTGGTGGCGAATGCTATGAGAAGTCCAAGGACGGTGCGCAACCCTTGGTTCCGAGCCCGGCAGTCACGCAGGGATTTGGTAGTCGAATAGGGGAAACCCTATCTTTTGAACGATATCGTCGAACGTCGAACGTGTCACATCGGCCACTCTCCTCTTGACAACATACTTCTTCCAACACGCAATTGCTAGAACCCCATCCCTACATCCTACATCAATAGCGCACACCACTGGCATGAATTCGCTGTCCCCGCCCCCGACATTTCACACACTCGTCCCCTATCCTAGACTTGCGAAGTTGTGGAACCAGCTTGATCCCTCTGAGAGGCTCTCCAAGCTGCATTCCAGGTATTGGCAGGATGATATCGCGGATTCCCGGCGAGACTGGTGGAGAAGCCAACAGGGCGAAACCACCGTCGGGAGAAATGAAATTGACGAAGAGTGTTTCGTCCTCGATTTCAATATGCATGATGACCAGTGCTCGAGACTCTGGGTGAGAAAAGACTATGTCCGAATCTATGACCATTGCGACCAGCACTTCAAGGACACGATGAAGCATCTGGGCCATGGTGCACCTTCGGTCGTCATCACGGGACAACCCGGCATCGGTGAGGCTTCTTGGATCCTTAATCATTCACCATTCACTATCTAAGACCTCTCGTTTGGAAAGGGAAAGCCTATTGGATCAATTATGCCATTCGTCGACGGCTGGGTGAAGGAAACCCATTTCTTTGGTGCCGGGCCAAGTTTTGCTACCTGTTTGCCGAAGACGGCGTCTTTGAGCTGCCCAAGAGTGAATTGCGTGGCAATACATCGGCAAAAAAGGATTTCGCCATAGCTACCTATCAAGGTATATAGACTCCCAGAGCTACCATAGCTGAACTCAGGTGCTATATAGCTCTACATAGACGATATACCACCCATGTATAACTATATAGTGCTATATACAAACATCAAAAACTATTTATACTATAGTGCACAAGCTACATCTATGATGTCTACAGTAACTATATATGTTTTGATGCTACAAATGTGCTAAGACCGGCATAAGTCACGTCGCCCCTCAGCGCCTCAGCCTGCTGTCCGCGGTTTGTCGCTCACGCGCTCACCGGTCACCCCACCGCTCAGTAGATGGCCCCCCAACCAGCCGCTGTCAGCCATCCCCTCAGCCTCCCGGGCACTCCCTCGTTTCGTCTCTCCGGTCTCGACTCTCGTTAACATGACGCCACCGCCGCCACCCAGCCGCATCGACATTGCCAGACCGCTATCGCCGTCGCCCTCGTCACGACACGTGTTGGGGCACAGTCAAGCCGGCCATCACTCTCCTAATCCGACCCCTCGACCGCGCGCGCCGCCCGTCCACCAACGAGTGGCGGCGGTGGTGGTGGCGACGGCGACGACTTCAGTGCGGTGCGTGGGCGACGAAACGCGCCTCCACCACTCGGGCCCCCAGACGGACGCATTGAGGGCCTTCCTCGCGCGCACAGGTGCGCAGATGCTGACAGGACCTGCTGTGCGCACGCCAAGGTCCTCAACGCCCCATCGTTCACGCGCTACAAGACCGGATACTGCAGATACCGCTGCCGCCCCCGATACTCAAGACTTCACCGTATCACCCGCAAACCAAAATTGACCGCAAGCCCCGCAAGACTGTCGCCCCCGGCACCCCTCAAGATCCCAACACTCGCAAGACTGCCGCTTCCAGCGTGCCTCAAGTCCCCGACTTCAAGACAACCCGTGAGCCCACCGCCCGCAACACTAGCAAAAGCAACCCCCACACCCCCGACAACCTCCAACCCAATTTTTTTGCAGTCAGCGAGACGCTTACAATCCAGTCCACATCATGTCCACCTGCCTCCTTGCAACGGAGGCAGCGGGATGTAGGCGCATACTAGGCCCTGGGAGCCAGCCTCGCACCCGCACCCGCACGCACACTCTGGACCCATCACTGACCCGATCGCCTTATCCTCGCCCAGCACCGCGGCCACCGCGACAGAAGGGCCCGAATCCATCACGCCGCCCGTCAGCGACGCCTCCCTCACCCCCGAACTTGAAACGCACCGAAGAATCGCGTCAAACCACCTTCCCCTGCCACTCGAGCCAATGCTGGGTCTGGGGCAGGGAGAATGTATGTACATGTGCCAAAACGTCCTCGTGCGCCTGGACGGGCCCCACAGCGCCCACATGGCGTGCAACGCAGGGCTCCACGCACGCACGGTGTCCTCAAGCACGACGAGCTCGCGCTTGCGTGCCACCGGGGATAGGTCCTGGAAAGCGGGTGCGTCATTGTGGAAGCGTGGCCGCGGCCACCGGGACTTTTGGTTTGTCCACTAACCCGTAAATTACCCCAACCTGTGAGGGACCCGTAGAACCCGTAGTGTTATAACCCGCGGGATGCGGGGTGGTCAACCCACACGGGAGCAGGTATGGGGCTTGCCTCAGATACCCGCTGGACTACCTGTGCTGTTGCCTAGTCGTCCCTTCTGCCTTCGGCCTTGCATCTTAGAGCCGAACCCCCTCTGGTGACTCAGCGCGTGCCTTGTCAATGACTCGCGCTCCCATCCCGCTACGCACTCATCCGGTATTATACTGGAAATGTGCGCCCTTTCCTGTTCACTCTCGCGCAGACTTAGTGGTCGACGTCTCGCCCAAATCCCTCAAGACCCCGCCTGCGTCAAGACCGTCGCCTCCGGTACCCTCAAGGTTCCAACACTTGCCACACTGCCGCTTCTAGCATGCTTCAAGTCCCTGACTTCAAATCCGGCAATTCTCGCAAGAACAACACCCTCGATGCCCTCAAAAGCAAGGTCACTGCTACCCTTACCGCCAGCCCTCAAGACCCGGTCCCCACTCGCAAAAACGCCACCGCCAGCACCGACTTCCACACCGCTGACACTCTTCAAAATCCCGCTGCATCACCGAGCCCAGCACCCTCAAGATTCCGCCGCCCGCAAGTCTGACGCCCGCAACACTCACAAAAGCAATGGTGCACTGACCATTCAGAAACTCCGTTGACAGTTGACCAACTCCGTTGAATGTCTGGGCGCTCCGTCAACGTAAGGATGGTATAACGTCCTTCAGATATTTCGGTGACGGAGGTACTCACATCTGACACTCTTTCCCCCACAACTTAGTTTTTTTCTGCTAACTATCATTCTCCCCACCTGTTGGCCAGGTCGTACTTACGTTCATCGACATTATCAACTTAGCGCACATGTCCGAGTCAAACTCAAGCGTACGAGGCTGCGGGCCCCACTGCCGAACTCCTTACCTCCATTCTCGCTTCTCGCCAATTTACCATGGGTCGCCCAGCAGGTGGTAAGAGTGCTACCAACGAGAGTCTGACCGTTCGTAATAACAGCATGGGGAAGACCTACACAATTCCGATCACGAACAACACGATCTTGGCCGGTGTTCAATGCGATTGCGGCGCCGCCCGGGGCAGGCGAACCGCAGAGCACGAGACGAGCAAAGGGCTGCACGTGGCGGTCCGCGGGTTCCTCGACACAGCGGTCATCCAGAGCGCGAACAACCCCAACTTGTGGTCCCGCCTCCCAACATGAAGACAAGGTCGAGCTCAGCAGCAAGGGCAAGGAATGTGCAGATCGACGACAGCTTCGCGACGGGCGCGAAGGTCTGTCATAGTCGATAACTTCGCTTCGGTGAAGCCTTGTGCGACGACGCAAGCCTTGTACTTCTGTATGTCCCCATCCGGTCCTCGTTTCGTCCTGAACACCCACTTACTTCCAACTACCTTTCTCCCTTTGGGATGTGGCACAACTTCGAACACACCCATGCGATAGAACACGTCACTTTCCTCCTCACAGGCGACCTCCTATGCTGCGCCATCGGGTGGCGTCATGGCCTCATCATACGAGCGCGGGTCCTGCAAGGTGTTCATGCGACACTGGCGCGCTCGGCGGGGCGACTACATAAGCCGTACGAACTCACAGTGTAGCGTTGGTCGTCATTGCGCGTGGGCGCGCAGACGCTGCGTTTGGGTCTGGAGGAGGCGAGGGATGCCGATGGAAACTCTGTGAGTATGTCCTCAATCTCCATTTCACTTTCTGACGGAGGGTCTTTCGGCAGGTGCAGGTGCGCCCCTGACTCGAGGTGCGGAGTGGTGTGTTATATTTGATGAGAACGCGCTGGGGTTTGGTGCCCCCTTGTCGAAGATAACGTCGCGCGATTCAAGGAAACGGCGATTCGGGCGGTGCACGAGGCGGAATGCCTTACGGTTTTTGGCACAGCCGAGGAACGTGCATAGAAGGTACTTTGCGCTGAGCTACGATGCTTGTCAGGTATGTGCATGTGTGCCCTGGGCCTGAATATGCGAAGTGCTGAAATCTCTGGTTTATTGCCACCCCAGGCTTCCTCAGGCATCAAGTTATCGAGGGCGAGGACCGCCATGTACATCGACGGCGACGCAGGTGTGCTGTACTGCGGGTACCCGATCGAGCAGCTCATGCGCCGCTCATCCCACCCCAAGCTTACCTGTTTGTGTATGGTGTGCTGCCGTCGCGCATGCAGCCCACACACTTTGAGGGGGAGGTCATGTCGCATAGCCTTGTGCATGCTGACGCGGAGGGCTGACGATGAGCATGATTGATTGAGTGAGGGCAACAGAAACAGTAGTAGAGAGTAGATAATAGATATAATACAGTCCATCCCCGCGATGAAAGTAGTACAGAAATGTCATCTTTTATTTGTTTGTCATCCAACTGTGAATGTGTGATTATATTCATAGCACTGAGCATATTGGCGTGCACCAGCTATCCAAACCATCCTGGTCTCTAGAGGATACAGTGACTATAGAGACGCTATTGCACCTATATCATTTATAGCTGCGATATCCATCTATATTATTGAGTGCTATAGGGGCTACATAGCATATATACATGCAAACTATGTATGCTATCATGACTATATAGACGCATTAGGTTGCTCTCGCGCACTATATACCAGGGGGAAGTCTACACAGCTAGCCGAGCTCCACGTGCTATATAGCGCTATATAGCTGGGACTTTTTTTGCCGATGTACCTTCTCCACATTCATCTGGACATTTATACATGCAAATGACCCGCATGAAGGCATTGTCTTTCCTATGGCGGACACGAATGCCACTTTCTTCAATATCTATGTCTCTTCGCCACAGAAAGAACGATGGAAGAATCTGAGCAAGTCTACAATGCCATCGATTGTGATTATGAATCCATGGACTAAGGATGAGCTGATTCAAGCGCGAGTTTATTGACATCCGTGCTTGGCATTTCTGCTCATTATCGGGGCTTCATGCAGTGCACGCATACACCACGCGGAACCTGCCCAGATGAAGGATGTTGAAAACCTATTTGATCAGTACGGTGGCATTCCCCGTATCTGCGTACAATTCTTGCACAAGCCAAACCTCTTAGCTGACCATCGGAAAGGCTCTGAAAACGCAATTCAGAACTTTGCAATTCGAACACTGTATGACCACATTTCAAATCTCACGCAACTTTCATTTGGTGATGTCCCTCACGCGATTTTCGTGGTCAAACGCACAGACTTGGACGACCTTCATGCGATGACGGTTGAACCCGTTGCGTCCTCTGTTCGGGAAAGACTCAAGACTCAAATTCAGACGCTGCGGCATGCAGAGCAGATAGGGCTTTATAACAACCTTGCGCATGAGCAGTCATCCAGACAAATAGCTGGCCTAGTATTTGAATCATTGGCACAGTCAATGCTTCAGCGCAGGTTTGTGCTCAGGCTGATTCCCATGCAAAAGCAGGGTTCACGGAAGAAAACATATTGGGTGTCCGCCCATGAAGATCAGTCATACTCCGGTGCAGACTGGGAGTTGGAGAATGGGGAGGTATGCTCGTTGGTCACTCTTAATTTTCAGCCGAGTCATACAGTCGAGTACGAAGGGAACTCGATTGACAATATTGATGAAGGAGTCTTCTACATCCCCAAGACCACGAATCAAGTTGCTTTTGATTCATTCATCATATCGGATGGATTTCTCTACATCGTTCGATTCTCGATCGCCTCAAAATATGACACCACAGCCCCTGTTTCCTTCTTCTCAGGGCAACTACCTCTACCACCAAAAGCAAACTGGCGTTTCATCTTTGTCATCCCATCTGGCAACAGTATATCTTTCCCACAGCCAAGTGACAGTAAATTAGCGGAGTTCTTGAAAGGGGTGAGGCTGTTCTCAGCGCAGTTGAACATCCAGGAGGACCTTGTTTGGAACGATGAAGATAACAGGACGGCCAAGGATGGAAAGGTCAAGGCAGAATATAAGCGAAAGGTATGTTCTTCCTTGTCTGTCCCTTGTCTGTCCCATGCAAGATTTTCCTGACTTAGATATCGTAGAAATCGGGTGTCCCACGCCGGCACTTGTTAAGGCGAGACAAACAAGGTCACAGTCGAGACAAATCTGAAGGAAATCTGAGGAGGAGTCAAAGGATTAGAAAAGGGAATAACCCATTGTGATACTTTAATCAACGTGCGCGCACTGAGCCCGGAGCAGCCCCATCGAAGCGCGTGGCCTGAATCCCTGTCAGCTTTTTCCTTCGTCGAGCCTTTTACTATACTTTCTCGCCTGGGCACTGGCAGGATAGGAGAGTTGTGGGGGCGACCTGATGCTGTTGTGTACAGGACGGCGGTGTAGCGAGCCATTCTTGGAGCCATTCGTCCTTTTTTATGAAAATTACTCAGCTTCATATACAAGTACACTACCTCGTATGTAATGAGAGTGTTCGTCGCATGTAAAGACTATAAAAGGGAGGACGAACAAGGAGCGGTGCGGCATTGTTGATCGACGGCCCAGGCGTCGGTCGTCTCGGGGCAGCACAGGGGCCTTGCAGCTGAGCTGGGTGACCTGACCCCAAAACTGCGACGGGGTGGGCTGGGGACCACCTGGGGCCCCAAGGCGCGTAGACGGTGAGGACGCGTAGGATAAACCTGTGCTTGGCAACGGTGGGGACCACGACATCGATGGCAATGACCTCCGGCGAGGCAGTCGGGGACATGGATACGCTGGCCGTCGAGGTCGCGTCGCACCGCGGCAATGGCGTTAGTCTTCATAATATCATGAATGCCGTTGGCGTAATGAGAGAAGAACGTGAGCCTGTGAGAAGGGGCAGAGGGGAGGGGAGGGCACGGTCTCGAGTCGAGCACGCAATTGGCGCCTGTAATCGTCGTGAGCGTCAGGATCGGTCCGCGCGCGTGCGAGGGGCATCGTCATCGGGAGTGAAAAGACTGGAGGAAGTAGGTGGTAGGGCTGAGGTGACGAGTAAGCTATGGCAAAGAGGAGTTGTTGAGTGGCCGTAAGAGCGTCGTGTGCCTGAGCGACAACCTGTCTCTGGGCGGAAACGTGCTTGAGCCGGCCGTCCCTGGGAGACGGAATGAGATACGCCGAAACTTGAGTCAAAGGCGGTGAACGGAAGCAGGAGGTTTAAGCCCAGGTCCTAAACACCAGTAAGCCTCGCCATCGAGGGCCACGGCTCGCAGCAATGGCGTCGCCATACTGGCTCTGGATATAGCGATCGATGACTGACAGAAATACGTACAGGTCACGTTTCGCTTCGGTCCCTTTATCTTCGTCCAGCGGCTCCTCACTTGGGTACGTGAGGCCGGAGAGGACGTCCGCTAGGTAAGGGTACACCTTGTACGCGTTGACGATCGGCCAGTCAGCGGTTCCAGAGCGGTCTCGTCCGACACCGGGGAGCGGCGGAGTTGCGTCACCTGCGAATCAGGCTGAGCATTTCCACGACGGGTGCGACGTGGTCCCGGATCGCGCGCGTGTACACGTAGATGACTGTATCGTACGGGCGGTGCGTCTGACAAGGCTGCACCACCTGGTCAATGTCGAGGCAGGCAGGGTTGATGACGCGCTCGGCACGGTCAGACCGCTCATTTGCAATCCGATCAACCGCTGCGCAATGCGCGGGTCGACTGCGTGAACTTCGCGTTCTAGTCAAGCGTTTCGAACTGTTCGATGTATAATTTGTTGCATGTGCGATTGTCAGGGAAACGAGAGAAGATGTATCAACGTCCACGTGCTCGACGAGCTCTCGCGTCCGCACGTCGTAGACTTCGAGCGCGGACGCAGTGACGGCAATGATTTGCTGTATATACAAAGTGCGCACGCAAACGCGTACAGACACCCGATTCGGCAGGGAAAGTCGACCACGCGTGCGAAAACGAAGTCACTTTGGCGTTCAACGTTCAACGTTCAACCACTGCACGGCGTGCACATTATCTCGAGCGCGCCACTGCGCCTTTTCCTCAAGCACTAGCCGCCCGACCTCGACCGTCACCAGCTTACCCGTGCGCTCGCTTGTGAATTGCTCGCGCTTTTTGAGTTCGGAGACGAGGAGCAGATTGAGCATCGGGCCCCACGAGTATACCAGCACGGGCGTTGTAGGCGGCGGCTGCGGAGGGCCCCCTTTATTGGCGCCTTATCTTTCCCGGGGTGGATATTGCACGATCCGCGGAGGCGCCGGGGACAACGCCGGGGAACCATGCCAGCGCCGCGCAAAACTTGCATCTGCCCGCCGCCCTCATTACGGTGCTTGCGGTACCACGTCTTGGGAAACGGCTTGAGCCCGACGATCACGAGCTTGGCCGCCGTCAAGAGCGCGGTAACGTTATACGCGTCTGTCGGATGCGGTGCCGTTCCAAGAGGCAACGGCGCCATCGCGAGAATCGTATTTGTACACCGCGCACGTCATCGGTGGAGGGGTGGTTGTCCCGGGACGACAGGCTCTTCGTTCGAGTACTTTCCCAATATCCATAGCACGTCGCCTCGAAAAAGAGTGCCTTGCCGAGACTGTGATAGAATGCGAGTCCCGTGTGGTCGGCGGGTCGGGTGAACGCGAGATGCCGCGGAGTGCGGAGTGGGCGCTCGTCGCGGACGAGGCGGGCGAGACGTGTGGTATGTCCGAGCGGAGGCGCGAGATGGTCGGGTGTAAGAAGGGAGAGGCCACCTTTGAGGGCGTTGACGGGAGAGCGCGCCATTGGGGAGGAGGGAGGACATTGCGAACGGGGAGGAGAGGGAGGCGGAGGTGGAGGTGGAGGTGGGGGAAAGTGATTGGTCGGTCGAGGGCTGATAGCAAGTACGCAGTGTTGCAACGACGTGCGGCCACGCGAGGTGAGCGCTGAGCAACTGGTGAGCAACGAACAAGCGTGGTGGATGGACCGAGACTTACTAGCGCTTCATCGCTTCATCCTCCGATTATTATTCGAGGGTGGTCGAGACCATGCACGAGTGAACGCTCGACCTCATGTTCCTCGATCTCGTCTACGTCAAGGCGAGACGCGGAGACTGCTGGACCCTCGTTCCTCATCGTCGACTCGGAGGAGCTCCTCCATTCGGATGGAGTAATCGCCACCATTAGTGTCGACGTGTTCGTCATCATCTGGATCAAAGTCCGAAAAGCCCAAAGATGGTCGTCGAGATAAATCGAGCAGTCATCGTGGACGTGGACGGACAGCGGACAGCACACGCCAACGAACGTCACCACTACGTCACCTGCATCCGCAACTCCTGCATCAGTCAGCCTCAGTTCCACGACATTGACCTGACCTGGTAGTCACCACTGGCCACTCGCCTCTCAGCTCTTGACATATTTCTTTCAACTTCGAAGGTAGGACACGCGATTGCGAGAACTGCTTCCCTACATCAATGGCGCACACCGTGAATCCCACAACATCGCCCCCATCCCCATCCCCGCCCCCAACACTTGACACACTCATCCCCGACCCTAGCTTTGCGATGTTGTGGAACCGGCTTGAACCTCCTGACCCGTACTCCCAGCTGCATTCCAAGTTTTGGGGGGTTGATATCGCGGCCTCACGGCGAGACTGGTGGAGAAGCCAAACGGGCAAGATCACCATGGGGGAAAACGAAATCGACGAAGAGAGCTTCGCTCTCGATCTCGATATACCTAATTTCCAACGCTCAAGATTCTGGGTGAGGAAAGACTATGTTCGAATCTATGACTATTGCAACAAGTACTTTGAGGATGCAAGGGAGCATCTGTGCATGGCTGCCCCTTCGGTAGTTATAACGGGACAACCCGGCATCGGTGAGGCTTCTTGGATTCTTATCATTCACTACCTAAATCCTCCTGTTTGGAAAGGGAAATTTTATTGGATCAACTATGCCATCCGTCGACGGCTGGGTGAAGGACAACCATTTCTTTGGTGCCGGGCCAACTTTTGCTACTTGTTCGTGAAAGAAGGTGTCTTCAAAGTGCACCGGGATGAATTGCATTGCGATTGCTTTAACTCATTCATATGGTCATTTTCCGATGCAAATGACACCAGCAAAGGTGTTATCTTTCCCCTGGGTGGCACGGATACCCCTTTCTTCAATATCCATGTTTCTTCACCACAGAACGAACGATGGAAGAAATTGATGAAGTATGCGCTATCAATCGTGATTATGAATCCGTGGACGAAAGATGAGATCATTCAAGCGTGAGTTCATTGACTCGTGCTTGGTGTCTCCATTCATCATCAGGACTTTCGTGAAGTGCACACATCCACCGTGTGGAACCTGCCCAGATGAAGCGTGTCCAGGATTTATTCGATCAATATGGTGGCATTCCGCGTATCTGCATACGCTCCTTGCACGAGCCAGACCTGTTAGCCAAACATCAGGACAACTTTCAAAATGCAATTCAGAACTTTCCAATTCAGGTGCTGCATGACCACATTTCAAAGGCTACACTCCTTTCATTTGATGATGTCACTCCCACAATTTTTATGGTCAAGCGCACAGACTTGGACAATGTTCAGGAGAGGGTGGTTGAACCAACTATGTCTTCTGTTCTGACAAGACTCAAGTCTCAAACTCAGGTGCTGCAGCATGCAGATCAGGTAGAGCTATATAAGTACCTTGCAAGTATGCAGCCATCAAGACCAA